>JAIOWQ010000001.1:6600000-6888229 GCA_020975405.1 Keithomyces neogunnii | reverse complement strand
CCCTAACCCTAACCCTAACCCTAACCCTAACCCTAACCCTAACCCTAACCCTAACCCTAACCCTAACCCTAACCCTAACCCTAACCGCGCGTTACTCCCGCGTTAATCCATACTACTATACTATATATACTAACCCTAATCCGCGTTACCGCGCTATATTACCGTGTTAATCCGTGTTAGCGGTTATATACCTACTATAAAAATCCGGGTTAGCGGTTATATACCTACTATAAAAATCCGGGTTAGTGGTTATATACCTACTATAAAAATCCGGGTTAGTGGTTATATACCTATACCTACCACCATAGCGCATGCACCTACACCTACCACTATAGCGCATGCACCTATACATAGTGGCAGAAAAATCCCTTTACCGCCTACCATATTAGCGTAAACCCGAAAATGCTCCACTTTTTCTGCAACCCTTAGGAACCCTAAACCCTGGCAGAAAAATCCGAATTTCCTTCACCGCCTTCCTAGGTAGGAAAACGGCATCCGGCGTTAGGAATCCCGCGCCCCTGTCAGGTGCCCACACCTGCGCGCACGGGCCCCTTTGCACGGCAGAACCCCCTCACCGCCCGCGCCCCGCCGCGGAAACTGACGCCAAATGCCAGAGGAATACTGGTTAGGGGGAGGCTGGATTAAAAGATGGGAGGTATGTTAGGAATACTGTGTAAATTTTAGTGTAGAGTCTTATAGTATTATATGGTATTACCTACCCTGTGTGTGCACTCTATCTATACTGTGCCCTAGTCCCTGTTTTTTTTTCACCCTAACCTTTCCTATTTAGGATAAGCTAAGTATCTTTACTACTAGACCTCTATAGAAATAATACTTTACTGAATAAAAGGCTTTAAGATCCCTGTTACCTATGTATCTCTATTACTAGAGCTCTATAGAAATAATACTTTACTGAATAAAAGGCTTTAAGATCCCTATAACTTAGCTATTCCTTTTAGAGCGATTTCTGTTTTTCTGCCATAGTAGTACCTACTCTGCCTTGTACCTTTTCTCTAGAACGCCTACCTAGGTAGTACCTTCTCTAATAGAAAGGAAAAATGTCACTTCGCACCTGCGCCCGCGCCCGCGCCCGCCCACGCCACCTCACGAGGAACGACGATTTTGCTACACCGCCCGCTTAACCCTCCACCCTAAATGCACCTCCTATAACTTTAGTAAAAAAGAGAGATAAGACTTTAAAAAAGAGGGAGGCTAGATTAGAAGATAGGAGGTATATTAGGAATACTATATAAATTTTAGTATAGAGTCTTATAGTATTATATAGTATTACCTACCCTATATATATACTCTATTTATACTATATCTTAGTCCTTATTTTTTTTTTACCCTAACCTTTCCTAATTAGGATAAGCTAAGTATCTTTATTACTAGATCTCTATAGAAATAATACTTTACTAAATAAAAGGCTTTAAGATCCCTATTACCTATATATCTCTATTACTAGAGCTCTTTAGAAATAATACTTTACTAAATAAAAGGCTTTAAGATCCCTATAACTTAGCTATTCCTTTTAGAGCGATTTCTATTTTTCTACTATAGTAGTATATACTCTGCCTTATACCTTTTCTCTAGAATGCCTACCTAGGTAGTACCTTCTCTAATAGAAAGGAAAAATGTCACTTCGCACCCACGCCCGCGCCCGCGCCCGCCCACGCTACCTCACGAGGAACGACGATTTTGCTACACCGCCCGCTTAACCCTCCACCCTAAATGCACCTCCTATGACGCCGTAGAAATGTGTTCATGAATCGCAATCAAGCCTCGGTCGTGGACGAAAAGAAAAAGTGTGTAAAAGCCATTTCCAGCCATGTCTGACTTTCTTATTCGTAGACGCAAGCCTTGTGCACAACAATTTGCGTACTTCTTGAGGAGCAGTCGGAGAGGATGACACCCATTCCCTTTATTTACTTGAATTATTTGTCCTCTATTCTAATTCGCACACTATCAGTGCTGGGCTTGCGATTCGGATTGTCTTGTGTTTGCCGGCCTTTTATAGTTAAATCGAGGAATTTGATAGTGTTTCAGAGTCATTATATCGCGCGGATCCTGATTATTGTCTGGATTGTTTCTAACATAACTTCAAACAAAGCGGTTAGATCTGTTGGAGGCCAAGAGCATAAAGCTAAATCTCATGCTTCCCAAAAGAATGGTTTTGTAGAGGTGAGTGCTCTTTCCAGAGAGGGGACGATAGTCATAATGCGGATCCACGTCTGTTTTATGGGCAAAGGAGTTCCTCTTAAACAACTTGCTGATAAGAGGCATCATAGTCACGCCTGAGCAAGCCAGTTAAAAGCAGCGTGTAAAAAGAAGTATAGTTTACATCTTGAGTAACAGCCTTATAAAATACTGCGTACGTAGAGTAAGTATTGTGGAAGATAACCGTGCTGAGGCGGTAAAAACGTAGCCATGTTGTGAAATGATGGCTCTAAAGCACAGGGAGCTAGTCGGATGGTTTCGTTTAGGCAGAGAAGCTATGTTGCAGGAAGTTACTGTTAAATACAGACAGTTGAACCATGTAAGCACCAAGTCCCCCGTGCTTATACACTTGGGGTAAGAGTCAAGGCGTCGACCAAGGCGTTGGTTGGGTTGACCTAGTGTTTCATCACTCATAGTCCAAGATATCCTGTGGCGGAAACAAGCTGACTACCCCGAAGAACTTCGTCAAGGTGCGTGAAGAACATAACGCTAGACAGGTTAGATTTAACCATTTATACGCTGCGTCTGTCAGGCGTACTTCCTTCTATGGTCTTGTCATGGTTTATATCATAACAAACGAGGTCTCGGGCCTCGCAGCCCACCCCGCGCCAGGTCGTGACCTCGGGTGACCTACCCCGCTCACTCCAACACGTGGCAATACATGTCTGGCTAACCCGACAGGCAGAAGAGTTGAACTTGGTAAGAGTGTGTCATGCCCAACAAATGCAGGATGTATCCCATCGGCATGTGGGCGCTTGTTTTCAGCTCCCATCTATGAGAGGCATTGGCGTGCTTGCTTCTTTAAATTAACGTGAAGTGTATTATGTTAGGATATTTACAGAATCACCCATCCCACAGCAGCAAGGCATCACTTTCGATCGGGCGATTAATCACCTTATACTACGTTATGTCCCTGGCAGATGTGACAAACGCTGGTGGCTCACCTGAATATGACTTGGGTGTTGTACTTGCAGTAATGGGTATCTACGTGTCCAGCCCCATGAGCCTTGTGCACGTCACAGCAGGTGACAGGTTATATCATCTCGAATGTTGGTGTGCTGCTTAATATAAAAGGTCTTTCTATCCTTCAATTTGACTGTCGCCCACGCTCATCTCTTTTAGCCAACATCTTTCCAGCTTTCTATCCATCCATTCCTACGAAATTTACCTCCTTGTGTATATGTTTGCGACTAATATGCGGCCTAGTTTGCGGCGCGCACTCCAATGGGTCTTCAAAGGTTCAAGATACAGTTGGCTCGTTGATGGATTTGAAGAGGCAGGACCTAAGGTCGGTGGCAATTTTAACCAGAAGGCTGCATCGGCCGTTGTCTAGTATGGGATTAACTAAGATTTATGTATTGCCCCATGTCAATTCTGGCTAACCCTTTTTTTTTAGTGGAGATGCCCACAAAACGACAAATCGACATGGAGAGGTCGTAGATCCTTTACACGTCTCAGGATCAATTCTCACAGACAGAGGTGGCAAATTGACTTCATTCCATGCTTATCCTGACGGCAAGATTGTTTTCTCAAAACAGAAATACGGCATGGTTCATTTTACGGCCGAGTTCGCGACGGGCCTTACATGGAAAATGGACGATGCAAACCAGACGGCTCTATACTGGGACGGAGAAAATTGGCAACAGGGTCAGTGGTCTATACAGCATAATAAGTGGATTGCGCTTTATAATGGGGTTTTGTATGCCTGGCACTGATTAAAACAGTCTATTATGCCAATCAATAGTCGTTCTGTGGGCATTAGACATGTTAACGTGGAAACCTGGGGAGAAGAATGCGTACAGATATGAGTCCTCGCTATAAAAGTTAGACCCAGATTCAGCCACTATTGCAACAATAAGTTACCACCAACCATTTTAAGAGTATTTAAAACAGTCTAAGTCGGTGAGAAAAGGTCGTGCTCCGCCACAGGTGTCTTAAGAGGCTCATATCTTCGCAGCATCGAATCTAGAGTGTTTTTAAGCTAGTTGGCTCCCCGACTTCACCGGGCCGCCTAGCCTGGAAGTGTAGTCATTAATACGTGGAAAGCCGCTACCCTTTGGCACATGCGTAAATTATACGCTTTCATATTACTTAGATGCCTGCGTCACCGTCCGACGTTGAACGCCGTGCAATAGCTGCTCAGAAGAATGACCTGTTGCTCCAGTCATTGGGCACATGACTTTGAAGAATTGATTATCGTCACTGCATCTTGGCCCTACAAGTTCTTAACAGCTTACAACTAGAAGAATGCCTTAATTGACCGTCAAGATAGAAAGAATATAAGATGTGCGCACTCACCTTTTTAGGTAAAGCGGCGCTTGCCTGAGTTTGCGGAACGGAGGCAAGCAAAACAGCATTAAGTCTCCAAATTCAACCTATTAAAACAAATATAATAACAAGGCTAATAGCTGTCTAAACACTTATTAGTAATTAGATACTAAGGAGTTTAAAGTATATACTGTGTTAGTGATAATATTAGCAGGCGCATTATGGTGGTTAGGCAGATAGGTAGCGCCGCAGGCAGGAACTAGGTCAAGCGGCCTCCGAAGGGGAGAAGTCTAAGGGGACTTCATGATTAATGAAGAATTGATTATCATGCTTAAAGCAGTAACCTAGGGGAGATAAAGGTATCTGAGAAGAAGAGACAGATAATATAGAGATATAATGGTCACAGAGGTAACCTGGCTACCGCAGGTTTGGATGCGCCTAGGTTGCTGACGATGTTGGCAGCACCACAGGCTATTTTAAATGAGACTCAGGCAGCGCCTTTGTGACACTAATCCAAGTGCTGGCTTTGGCGGCAGCATCGAGTTCATTGGAACCGTAGGAGTGAAGTGCCTTGAAGAAGTCTGGTCCCCAGGGGTTGCATTCAAGAAGGCACGGCCGGATGAGTGCTGCGCTGATGGATTGACAAGATACGCTAGACCCCAGGATGAAAGGCGTGGTGGTTACATTGGTGAGGACAAGTCCCAACCCACATGCAAGGTCACGTGGATTCAACTCCCTTTTCCACTCCTTCATAGTGGGGCGCCATTTCTTGTTTTGACAACCCAAACACTTTTAGTTTTCCAATCTCGCCGCGGTTACTTGCGTCTTTAGGGCGCCTGATTCTATTCCATATGCCTCCGTTCCCTTCTCGGAGCCGCGTGCTGCGGCGCCAATCCTCTCCCTGGAAATTGGCAGTACCCAGGGCTCTTCCGTTGGATAAACCTATCGACGAAGAGCAAATCCCAGGCTATAAGCGCCAAAATTTCTACCACCCTAACCCCGGAGACGTATTAGCGGGTCAATATCTGCTCAAGGCGAAAGTCGGTTGGGGATCTTCATCAACAGTATGGCTTGCTCAAAAGGGTCGGTAAGTGCTGGGGAGTTGCACCGTGAAACTTCTGAATAACCAATAGATTCTCAAAGGACTTGGCTTGGAAGGAAGAAATATTTCGCCATCAAGATTAATACAAATAACTATTGCGACGGCGAGGCCGCTAAAGAACTGGCAATGTCCACCTACCTCACGTGCGGCAACAGAAACCACTGGGGTCACGACTTGCTAGTCACGGCGGTTGATCATTTTACCATTCAGTCTGGTAACGGCCAACACATTTGCTTGGTATTTGAACCAATGCGAGACCCACTGTGGCTGTTCAAGCGTCGACTTTCTGCCGGAAAGATAACACCTTCGACATTGCCGCTGTTCAAACTTTACATTCGGGGCATGCTGTATGCCCTCGACTACCTGCATACCGATCGTCATGTTATTCACACTGGTAAAGTTGGCTTCCTAGAAGCAGGTCCTCTACCGGATTATTACTGATTATAATTATCTAGATCTCAAGTTAGATAACATTCTCATGTCATTTGAGCACGCTTCAGTTATCGAGCAGTTCGTTGAACATCAGTCCGTAAACCCGATGCCTCGGAAGGTCATTGGCGAGGATACTGTCTATCTCTGCCATAACGATTTTGGAGATCTTCGGGAAGAGCATCTTCGAAATATAGTTCCCAAGATTGCAGACTTTGGACTTTCACAACGAGGAGATGGCGGGATCCCACTTCTTCATCCAATACAACCCAACCACTGCCACGCACCTGAAGTGCTGCTTGGAACAGGCTGGTCATATAGTGCCGATATATGGAACTTCGGAGTTATGGTTAGTCTCAATATTGCTAACCGCCGGGCATATATTCTAATTTTGTGTAGTTGTGGGACTTGCTCAGTAGCCGGGAGCTATTCCTTGGCCGACCCGATAGTGCGCTGGATATGAAAGAATACAGCGCTGCGCATCATCTCGCGGAGATGATTTCATTGATTGGCCCCGTACCCGAGGCACTAATCCAGCGACAAAAGGACATGAGCCACTGGCGCTGGAAACCACATGTTCCGAATGCCAAGGGAGATATGTGTAATAACGCGTCAGATTACTTCGGCGGTCCTTTCTTCAATGATCATGGTTAGTGAGCCCAATGTCCTCCAACTTGAGTAGCTAATAATGAGTCTTCAGGCGAGTTTATATATAAATCATTAATTCCACTGAATCGTCAACTGAGAAACGAAGTCCCAGACTGTATCGTTCCTGAGGACTTGGAGCGCTTCCTGAAGTTTATGAAACGAATGCTATGCTGGCTCCCACAAGAAAGGGCGACGGCGAAGGAGCTAGCGGAAGACCCGTGGCTTCGTTCCTAGAGTTGGGTTATGTTCCATTAATACAGATTAGCTACTCTGCCCTAGGTGTTACGCAAATGGCACCCCAAACGCACGAGAGTCCGTCGGTGGCGGTTAGGCCGCCACAAAAGAAAGAGTGGATTTGGTCGCATGCCGATGCAGCACAAGTATACTTGGTTCCAGTGGTGTAGTTGGTGACGGATATCTGGCGGAGCACGGATGTTTCGAAAGAAGCACCCTCGCTTACAACACTCGAGGGCTTAGGGTTAGGTTAGCATGGTGATCTCTGGGACGGGACGGGACTTGACGCAACGCCTCCTAACTCAGTGGCTGGACCGGCGATGCTCTGGGCATACCCGAGCGAATCGCGGCGGGTATTTCCCACACTTGGGCGTTTTTTTCAGGGCGAGGCGTAGTCCGAGAGCACGAGGACATTGTTTTTTGTTATACTAATATCGCAGCCTTAACTACACTCAACACACGCTATTGGAATAATGCTTCAGATCATTGACTCGATGAATTAGTACGTGTTCCCAGGTGAGGAGAAAAGTGCTGTCCTAATGAATATGAACATAAGTATCTGGAGGCTGTGGTTAATCAAAGTCACCCGATAGCACCAATCGTTGGGTATCGGGCACCATTGCGGTGACGTATAATATTTTGCTCATCTGGAATGATCGTAACACCTGATGTCAGACACGGAGGAAGTTTAGGGTTTGCACATAACATAAAGCGCCTTACAGGTAACGTTTGCAGTGCTCTGATCACTGATCCTACGCTGTCCCGAGAAAACAATATTTTGCTTTCCAGGACATTCATTGTAGAGTTCGAATATAGCGGGCAAGATGCTGTTTAGGGTCGTCAAATCACAGAGTGCGGTAATGAAGTATGCAACCTCACAATTCGACTAATACAATGGATAATTGGAGCTATTTCGGGAAAGGATTTTTCCGATATGATGAGTACCCGTCGATCTGGCAGGGCAGGTCTGTGGGCGACGATGGCGTGATGGGTGTGGGCATAAGGATGGAAAGGATGGGTTAGGATTGGTGGCTCTCAGCTTGTCCACCAGTGCTCCATACAGCGTAGTAGGAACATCTTGAGCTAGTCGTCCCGCCGTCCCGCCCCCTCTTTTTCAGCCACGTATTTTCGGTATTTTGCAGGGTGTTGAGTTCCTTGATAATGGCGCACTGGACTAGCAAGCGCCACCACACAGTCACCAAGGCACAATAACCAATCTAGCTGCTGAGCATTTTTGCGTTCGCACCAATACGACTTGGGCTATATCGAATCCCGTCGCTTCAACCCGCAGCCAACCGCAGATACATGTGAAATCGGTGTGCCAATACCAGGCCAGCAGCCATGTCAAGCTGGCCCAAAATGCAGAACTTAGACCTTCTGCTAGCCTAATTGGGGGATGGTAGGTGCTATGATGTTCATCCTGTTTCGCATGGGTCGCTTGGCGAGACCTTTGATCGTGATGAGGAATCGAGGTACCCGGTTCCTTGGATGAACATGAGCTTTTCCTACAGAAAAGCAACCACGGAACCACCTAGCCTGCAGATTCAAAGTATCAGCGTCCGCCGTGCATGCTACAACTATTCGTTTTACTGGACAAGCTGAGGGCAGCCAGGAGGATGCCCGACTGTACGGCCAAGCCGACAAAGGTGGAAAAGTCCCTCGTGATGCAAATAATTCGGCACTAGTCCCATAACTGCCAGTTAAACACATGGACTAGTACAATCTTGCTTCTTTCGTCTAGTTTATGCAGGAATTTTACGATAGCTCAATGCAATACCAGGGTTGGCAGGCCTGAGGAAAATACATGGGTGCAATCCATGTCATCGCATGTGCGTGAATCGCACGGCCAACAGTTGAAGAAATTGGCTAGTGCATGCGAGCAACAGCTTTTAGAATGGCCAAACGCCAACTCTTTCTTACACCTAGTGTTTCGGCATGATGTCTGTCTTTCAAGTAGTACTGTTTGCTGACAAAATGACCTGTCTAGTAGGAGACTATCCATACTCGCAATAACACCGCTATATATTTAAACCCCGTTTGTCTTCGCTCCATCAAATACCACAGTTCGACTTTCGAGGCCACAGCAAAGAAATTTCCAAAGTTTTACCTTGAACATGAGCGTCTTTGACAATGATCCTATGCTCCGCAGCCTTTACAGTCGGGCTGGTAGCCTCGGCGAATTCGCAGCCAACTCGTTCTGGACACATTACTTTTTTTGGTATGCATTCCACGGGAAGGGTTGGCATATCGGTCGGGAGTTGCCTCCTGAGGATTATGATAACCAAACGCGGTTCGATATTGGCGTCATGTACGACGATATCTCACTTAATATAATGGCATTTCAGATGACTAGTGAGGGCAAAGAATATAGGGCAGGAAATGACGATATTGAAACCGCAGAGAAAGACGCTTATAAAAAGTCTCTGAGGTATTTAAAGAAGTATGGGTTGCCATCCGTCTGGGTAATGACCTACGCTGGTCCTTGGGCTCGATTATGGGCTTGCACTCGTAACGGTCCTGGTGAGCTGGAACCCTTTTATCCGCTGAACGGCGGAAGGGGCAAAAAGGATACCTACCACGAGTTTCTTGAGAACGAATCTGCCTTTGCGTGGGCTTTCCAATGTGTCAAGTCTATCAAATATCCAGATTCTTCTACTTTCAAGGACTTGTATAACTCAACGGAGAGTTCCACGGGCGCATCATCTGTGGACATGTCTCGTACAACACCAATCACATCGTACCAACCATACGATGTTGGGCCAACAAACCAATCGGAGCAAGCGTCCTCGAGTACTGCTTCCGCGCACCTGTCAAATGCGAACATTTCTATGGCTAGGTTTGATCGGCCAGCCATCTTGGGATATTTTAGGGCGAATTCGATGCAGACAGATGTCGACGAAACTGAGAACCAGTCATTAGGCGAGGGTATAGCGGCCCCTCTCCAAGAACAGATCAAGTATTTTAGCGATGGTAGACGTGCTTGGGACATCTCCAAGACCATCGTTAAGAGACGGGGTCATCCTATACATGATATAGCGTTTTCTGATAGGAAGGGGGAAACCGAAACTGCAAGCCACAAGGAGTTTGTGAAGATGCGAAGTCCTGATGGGGATATGGTGTACGTTTGGAGCAGATCCTCCAAAACGGCGTATTTCTGTCCAAGGCTTCCAACACATTGACTTGACGTGGAAATCCATACCAACGAGCATTTTCAAGACGTAACAAATCTAATCGCAACAAAGAAATAGTTCAGAAAGTATGCATCAAGTACTACCACATATCGTTTTCTTCCTGTCGAATTATTGCACACGTATTGTCCGTTATTATAGCCAATGGCAAAGTGAAGCGCACAAAAGATGGTGATGAGGTCCTCCATAGAGTACAACATTGGTCCTCGAATAACTTGCGACAGAATTATAATAGCACCTCCAGTAGAAGAGTATAGAGACACGAAATGTAACCCAGGGCTTAGAAGAATAAGATTGATCAAGTGGTTATGTCTATTTTTAGAGACAAATTGTCGATATATTCAAAGGAATACTCCCCAAGTTCGATGTAGTTGCGAGTCCTAGGTATCACTATGTTGGATTTTCATTTCCTCATTCGTAAACCAGAACTTCAAACAGCCGCTCATATCACAGCAAGTCCAGCCAGAGTCATCGTGAATATGATCACTCTCGTTACGGCATTCCAGGATGACGCCGTCCAATCCTCTATATGCAACCTTTTTCTGATACTTGATGTTCTTAAAACAGAGCTTATTTACCCCCGTGTAAGTTTGGGCCGGATCAATACCTAATCTGCACTGACCAAGGGCACGCTTGACACCTCCTTTGTACTCTATCAAAATTCCTCTACAGTTCTTTGTCTTTGGTATATTAAAAATTCGAATGCGAATAACGTCTTCCAGAGGTGCTGAGGAGAGATAAACCCAACCTTGCCAGGGTTGATCATATATGATATGGTTTGGCAGAGAAACCTCCTTTAGCTTATCTTCTTCGGAAAGCGCATGGCAAAAGTATATGGGAGACGCGTCCATTTTTCTATATATGAGCGTCCGGGGCCTTTCGATTGACAGAACGTTTGATGGTATCATGCGGCAGGGCCCAACAATTAGATGTTCTCTAACGTCGTTGATGCGCAACTGATTTCCGTTAGTTTAAACCACCCTCGCGGTACGTTCAGTTTAAATAAGCTTCGGTCATCTACTTCTTACCAAGATGTGCTGCGTTTTGTGGCAATCACCTGCCGTGTACTTCACCCGGCTAAATGCAAACTCTGCGATTCCCTGCTGAATAGGAACATAGATCCATGTTAAGGACTCTTGCCTAACAGGCTCAAAATTCGAAAAAGTATCCCCTGCAGACGGTTGAGCGCGCGTGTGAGCATGAACTGCGTATAATGCTCCATGAGCAAAGAAAAACGTGATTCCAGTGAGGCTATCCGTAGCTGTCCATATGGTGCCTAGATGACAAATCGATGAAGTCTCGTGGTCAACCCTGTCACTGACAGTTGGTGGGCAGGGGGTATCCCAGACCCGGACACATCCCTTCACGCCATCCAGTTTACCCAGATCGAGCTAACAATTACTCAGTACCATTCTCCTTCTGTTTGAAACATGTATAATGACATACCTGAAACTTTACCACAACGTCAGAAAAGCGGTCCGCTTTCTCCACGACGAAACCAGTATAGTTAGAACTCAAATTTGCTGCGGGAGGAAGTACCGCCATCCTTTCAATACTCCGAATACCTCGCCAGTCAATCGACAGGCGTATAAACGGCTTATTTACGACTTCACAAACCTTTGGCAACTCACCACGGGTCCAGCTTTCGATTCGATCTAGAGGTTCCTCTCGTACGCCTCCTTTGAGCAAGTCGAAACCCGCCACTAATTGAGAGTAATGGTGAAGCGCATAGTCAGGCATTGGATTAATTGAAAATGAAAAGTCCCGAATCATCGCGTAAAGTTCTTCCGGTATTGACGTGAGCCGCTCTGTCAGGTCCAGTTCGGCTACCCTGCGATCGAAATTAATCCGCGGCGGGACATTGAGAGGTGATGCACCCAGCCAGGGGATTCTCCATGTCGCTCCTACCCACAGCCAGCGTAGCCTGCCATGATGTCCATATGGGTTTTCCTTGCGGCAAAGAGTGTATAGACAGTCAGCGTGCACCATGCTGGTCTCTGTATGATGTTTCGGACAGTCGATCATGGCGCAGAACTGCACATCGTCGCAGGAAATTCCATACCGGTCGACGCTGAACTTTGATGGACCGTGTCCAGTTACTACAGTGCCTCGATGAACAACTAAGAGAATCATGTCAGCACTATAGATTGAGCAGCTGTTGAGAGGTTGGAGTTGCGTCTCACAGCTATAAAGGAGGGCGTTCTCGTGGAAAAGCAAGCCGCAAGCTCCACAACGAGTATAGACGCGGGCATGCTGCTTTGTAGACATGTTGGGCCTCGCAGGGACGCACTCTTCTATTTTGCTGAGCAAGCAATGGCGGACTTAATAAATTGGGAGGACCAAGTCTAAGAAGGATCCCTGGCCTTGGCACGGTCAGGGGTTGGACAGCACGTGACCGACTTACTTTAGTTCAAACCTTAGTTTTGGCCTAGCCCAGATTTGGACATTTGATGGCTTCTGCGTAATCCCGTGTTCTACGTACTACTGACACCGTTTCTTGTGCTGGGGTTACCAACTTCCCTCCCTCTTGTCAAAAGTGCCCCATTAAATCCAACGGGCCGTGTTGGTAGATTGCGCTGATAACGAGAATTCGCAGACTCACTTCTTGTTCGAGGTAGGTAAGCGATGAAGAGGTGAGCAAGAAAGCGCTCGGATAGCTAAGGAATGAGATGTGCGGGCTTCGGCTAGGCTACTAAAGCAGCCCGTTGGGGGGGGGGGGGGGGCAACCATGCATATATTACATTAAATACACCATCTGTCTTGGTGGAACATTCACAGGTTTGTTGACATGGAGCCAATAACATCAATCGTCATTTCATTGCCATACACAATCAACACTATATATATACGCCCTTCTTCACATACGGATGCTATCCCTATTTCTCGAATTCGACAGACAACACTGAGATAATGATCAGAGACACGCTACTGCGCTATTGTAGTTCCTCACCACATGCGCCATCTACTATGGCATCCAAGCACTAATATGGTGGGTTATCTGCAAACTGCCATTCAAAATTACAGAATGGCTGGAAGACATGCAGGAACTCAGGCTATATTTTGGCGTTATCCTGGTTGTTTTCTTCATGGCTGTAGATTTTGTGTTTGTTGCACGAATGTGGGCCTGGTATTTCTAATTTTGGGCTGCTGGAGATATTTCAGATTCTTTCTATTGCATTGTGTATGGGAATTTGATATTGTACAGGTTGTTATGGAGCTTCTATGTATTCATTACACTGTGTGCCAAATTTAATGGGAAACACAGGAGAAGAAGATCCAAATGAAAGAGCTCAAAGTTCAACATGGAAACTGCATGATCACCAGCAATGAGACCGTGACTCAGTCGCTGGACGGCTTTGCTCGCACTGCCGCCTTCGATTCCAGTGCGATGACACCGTTTAAGTACACACATGACCCCGCCCCAAACCCGTTACGGGATTTGTATTATCATCTCTCAGATATCAACGACGATATGCCCCGCGATTCTGTGGTTACGGTAAACCTCTCTTGTCTTCAACTTTCTGTGAATGCCTCCCGTGTCATACATCTATGAGCATATATTTCATGGTTCGGCATATTCGCAAATTCAAGGGAATTTGATGGGGTTCTTTTCCAGATACTGTTCAAACGTCGTGAGAGTCTCTCTGGCATTCCCAGCAGCCGACGCGACCAAACTCTCCGTGCCTGTACCGTAATATCCAAACTGCTCAAAGTAACTCATTGTCTGTACAACCATGTCCCCGCCGAATGGTGCTATGAGCTTGTATTCTTCCACCGAAACCTGCCTGTATGCTACCTCTTCTCCGGTTGCTTTGCTCATTGCAAGTGCAATCTCTTCCAGACTATACAGCCGTTCTGCGCCATATATTACCTTGCGATTGTAGGTGTCAGGACTCGCAAGAATAGACCCAACAAACTTGCCAGTATCGCCTCTAGCATCGACAAGTGGAACCCTCGTCTTGGGTGAAACGTGCATGGCCATGATGTAAGCCTTGCTCCCGTCACTGGCCCTTTGTGGAGCAGCAAAGGTGATGTAATTCTCCATGAACGAGCCCGGCGAGTAAAAGGCGCTCTTGATGGGTAGGTTTCGGATATAACTCTCCGCTCTGGCTTTTGCGTCAAACATAGTGACCCTCGTGTAAATGCCACCTGATATGTCGCTGACAGACGGTAGTGTACTGAAGATAATGTACTGCACCCCTTTCTCCAAACAAACTTGGGCGACATTCTTGGCTGACTCAAACTCGACTTGCAGAGCATCGTCGCCGAAACCTGGGACGGTGACAAGGAATACGGTGTGCGTATCTCTCAAGGCCGCATCGAGCGAGGCAAGTTCGAAGACATCCCCTCGTACAACTTCAATGTTTTTTGCCCCGAGTTTCCGCGCCTTTTCCGAGTTTGGATCGCGGGTAATGGCACGAAGTTTGAACACCCGCGAAAGTTCGGTGTCATTGAGGACGTAGTCGATGACGGAGCCACCTTGTTGGCCAGTGGCTCCGAAGACGGTGAGGATTTGAGACATGATAGTATTGGAGCATGCGCTTGGTTGTCAAGACTGTCCCTTCTATTCACTCAACAGTCACATAGATTCATGAAACTGAATGGGTCCTTGGTATGTTATATAGTCCTGTGATGTTGAGGGACATGGCTGACACGCCCGCGCCCCAATCTCCATGCCCTCCGCTTAAACTCCGTAGCCTTCAACTCCATGGCCTTAACTCCGTGCCTCGACAACACATCCAACAACGCCACCCAGAACCCCCAATGTAAAGACTGCACTATGCTTCCATATTTGGGATGCTCTAGTCGGGATATGTGCCCGAGGCGGCATTCAGCGTTACTGGACCATGAAATGGTTGCGTCTTGTCAGGCCCAGCAAAGTCACACAGTGTTACATAATCGACTTTCAGTCACCCTTTCGACTCAATGTTTACGTTTGTGCCAGCAGGTTAACCCTATCGTCAACTGTTTGATGAGGTAACAGGCATTCTCCGCGGACATGGGAGACCTAACTTACCTGCCCTGAAAAGCAAGTTCAAACAGACTCGGAATCGCTAGTGGCTGCGTTGCCTATATGTCGGGTGCGCTCTAATCCCTGCAACATTGGCCATTTCAAGGGTGGTTAGATCTTGGGATCATCAAGTCCGCCAACAGCGAGAACACGAACCACCTGTTTCTTTCGAATTCATGCCTGTCGTCATGATCGACCTGTGTGACCAGGCACATAACTTAATGAGCTTAGGCTGGCGGCCATTGTAGAGCAGGTGGGTGCGTGGTCTACCATTGTGGGTGGTAGTTATTGTTAACTGGTGGCATCGTTCTGACACTGAAGAACACTCCCTTCTAAACGCGGATTCCTTACGTGATAAGGGCGATAATCCTAATCAGAGTTTTCTGACTGCTTGATCAATGCTGTATAAATAACACAAATTCATTTCTTCTGAAGAGATTGCGAAACCACAGAGTTGGACTTTTTAGGGCAAACAGTTGGTTGGTGTGTGTGTTCGGGCCTAACAAACTACCTTTTATACTCAACCTATTATGATGACAGCAGAAGCAATTCCCCAACCCTGTTCCTCCACTCCATCGTACCCTAGTGTGTGCGGTCTCCTCCACATGATAGCCTTAACACGTTTCTATCTAAGACGCACTGGGTATAGATGTAACGGGCTGAGCCTGATACTCGCCTTATATGCCGCTATAGCGGCCAGTAGCCCATTGTAATAAGTAAGATTAGTAGTAGTAAGCTTATTTTGTCTCAGCATGTATGGACACCCGTTGTTTAGATCGATGCTTGTAAATGCTTTTCTGAGTGCTTATAATGATCCTGGTGCGCCTGTATAACTATCTTCTTAAACAAAATCTTCCTTACTCTACTTTCAGGTTTCCTTTACTCCAGGCAAGGGTTGTCCTGCCACATATCGTGGGAATCCCTGGAAGCCGAGCCAGAGCTCCCCGGTTCCAGGCGGGCCACCAACTATCTCCTTCTTACGGCCCGCGAGCTCTTCAACGTCCCAAGAGGAGAACACCAGCCTGCCGTTGAGAAAGCCTGCTTGAGGCGAAGCGATCCAGACAAGAAAATCAGCTGGCAGAGAGACTAAGAAGAAGAAAGCCATGCATTAGTTTGGAGCCTCTGTGAGAATCATCCGTGTGAACCGGAACTTACTGTCATCAAAACTAAACGGTAGCTTAGTAGTCTTTGCTAGCTGCGTCGACATCGCCGTGTCAAGGAATCCAGGATGGACATTGTGCAACCGCACATGCGGGTTTTCTGCTGCAAAAGCCTGCAGAACCTTCACGGCGGCCATTTTGCTGCTCACATAGGCACCCATGCCAGAGAAGGGAGGGAACAGAATGCCAGCAGTGGTTAAGTTAATGAAGGTAATACCTCGAGGCTCCGCTCCTTGACTGACGCTCTTGTTCGCTAGGACGAAAGCTTGTGCTACAACCAAGGTGCCCACGACGGTAGTTTTGTAACCGTCGAGGAAAGTTGACGGATCTGCTTCGACGAGAGGAACGACAGGTGCCAAGGCACCGGCGCAGTGAACCAAGATATCGATGCTGCCAAACTCTTTTGATACCCTGTTCATCACGTCGCGCACACCCGGTGCATCGCACAAGTCTACCAGGTGAGTTTGCACCACCACATCGCTGTGGCTAGCCTTTACGAGAGCTGCTGTTTCAGCCAAGGCATCAGAGCGACGCCCAAGTAGAACGAGTGCTTGGGGACGTGAGACTGCGAAAGATACGGCTGTTGCACGACCAATGCCACCGGACGCTCCGGTGATAAGTACAACCTTCCCGTCCGTCGAGAGAGCGGGCTGGCTTGGGTTGATGGCTGGATAGGTAGCCGAGTGTGTTAGCTTAGTGTATGAGGGTGGTGTTATCGACATTTTGTGTTTGTGTTGGTGGTAGTGTTGTTTGTAGAGATTGGATAAGAACTAGGAATGTATAGCTTATTTATTTTGACTGGGTTGGCGTCAGCAGAAATTAGTTCTAAATGCTCAAGTCAAGTCAAATATTGCAAGAACGCAAAAAGGCATGGCATCGTAACGAACAGTACTCTTATACATGCAAAAGGGCGTAAGATTATATTGAAAGGGTATACGTGAGCGCAGCCATGCCGCTAGCCGAGCTGCTGCGTGATCGTGAATCAACATGGGGCTATCTCACGCCTTGAATCACATCGCAATGCCCAGCAAGCCGTCGGCCATCGACAAAGTCCGCAGTCCGCATCAACAGTCTAAATGACGCATAGAATCGTATAATTCAATACCGAAGCAACAGCAGCCGGCGAAGTTGTTTGCTTCGGACCATTGAAGCACAGCCTTGTTTCACTCGGTCCTCGGGCTTCTCCTGATGCCGCATCTGTTGGTTGCTTCTCACGGGAGGGGCAAAACTGGGCCGACGCAGGGGTCAATGATCCATTGATCTGCATCGGCCTTCATTCGGGCTCCTTTGAGTCCGCGAAGCTGTTAAACAAGACCCATTTTTCTACAGCAGAAGTGGGTACCTAGCTGACAGCTACAGCTGTTATGAGTAAGATGTTAGTATTTATAGCGCAAATTGCTAGTGAATTAAAGTACCATTCAGTGCACGGCTTCCAATTGGCTATAATCCCCGTCCACTATTATGGGGATCGCTCTGGGGGCGTATTTTATCCCACCAGTCACTGGGTTAGTGTGCCGAGGGCGCTGTACACCCCGCGCGCCCGACACACAGGGCCCTTGCACTCTATAAGTGAGGCGCACCAGACACAATCAATTATATGTAGAAAATCAAGGCTCTTATATAATATCTTTTGCACCAATCTTCGTGTGCGCCCCAGAGCACGAATTGTGTGCGATACGTGTGACACAACTTCATGGAATCTGCAGTGGACACTAAAATCTCTATTAAAAATTGACCGATTTTTAAATGCAGCTGCAGCCTTGTGAGCCCTTTTGTCTATCAACACCACAACGCTGCATCACGATGGCTGACAGAGGCGCCCTAGAGCCGTCAAACCCGCCCCCAAATAGGAGATGTATTTAGGTTGGAGGGTTAAGCGGGCGGTATTTATATTGTAAATCTTCTTAATTATCATTATAACTATAAGAATACTAAAGCTGCCCCTATTATACTATTAATAGTAGAAGTAATTCCCTGACCCTGTTCCTCTACTCCATCCTACCCTAGTGTGCGCTGTCTCCTCCACAAACTATCTGCACATCTGACAAAGTATTGCCACAAACACCCCAGTAAACCTGGGCTAGTTCATTTAGGTGTTTTAGACTTCAGAAGACAAAATAAACATCCATTACGGCAGCTGGGGCTTCAACAGTTAGAAAACTCGGGTACAAGACATGTCCGTTGAAATGATCGCAATATTTCGTCAGGGCACAGCGTTCATATAAACTCCAGTCCGCATCAGTCCGACGCAGCCTCCAGCTCCGTCATAAGTTACTAGAGGGTAAGTTTGCGGGACAATCCGTGCTTGAACTTGGATCAAATTATACCCTGTGTGCCCCTGAAACTAATTTTACAAAGTCAAGTCTAGTAACCGCGAACATGGCCATGTTTGGGACACGCGTCTCCTCGTTTGATGTTTCTTTGATTGCAGTACACAGGATTGTTACTCTGACCATAGAGACTTGAAGGCATTGCTAACAAGTGCGCACAATATAATGGAGTTGAAGTATGACAATATCTCATATGCTTGAAACAAAATGGTGATGAAAAAGTTGTTCACTTCGAGACTGGATACATTGCCATTGTAGCCATTTGGGCCGCCTTGTCGTTCGCCAGCTCCACTGAAATGTGCATCTTAAGCTTGCGTTTGTTACAAGGTCGTACGAGCCCGGAACCTCAAAGGTATTGAGCGCCGACCAGAGCTGGCCGAGTGATTGCCCGTGGCGCTGGATAAGCTGGTACTCCAGCAGGGAGGTTGCTCCGAAGCCAGGTCCTCTCAGGAGCTCTACGATGGACGGCGCTTTGAGAACCTCGGTTCCTGCATCGTCCATGCTAGGAAGTTGTCGCAGATACAACAAAGACACGATCAGCCTGCATGTGGTGAGTATCCCGACATCACCCTTTGGAGAATGTATGTAGTAACTGATAAACCCTAACCCTTATTCTATTAATAGCCGCGGTAGCCGCGGTAGCCGTGAATTGGTGCAAGGAGTGCGGAGTATGGCTGGTGCGTGTCCGTGTTTGGTGAGATAATGTGGCGCAGAATTAATTGTTTGACCCGTTGTTTTCTTTGGCGCGTTTGCTTCCCATTTTCTTCTTCTCAGTCTCTCAGAGAGAACCGCGCGAATCGCGCCCAATGCTTTTGCCAGATACCTCCATCTCGCAGCTCTTGACCACCCATCGCCACGAGAATCTCGTAATACCACCTATCCATTGGACGTGCCGGCATCTCGAGCTCCTCTCGTGCTGCTTCGTCGAATCCGCTGCAGTACCTCGTCCCTGCTCAAGCAGTTCAACTGCTCATCCGGGTGACGATGGTGAGATCTCTTCCTCGGTAGACCGCCTAGCGCGTCGTGTCGCAAACCCCGCAGCGTCAGCCCAGCTCGTGAAGGAGGCAGTCGCTATATTGCTGCGAACAATCCCAGGTTCTCGCCCTGAATGCACAAGGACAAGGCAAGCATGGCACTTGTCGTGGGTGGGCCCCGCCGATGACAGCGGTCAATTATGGCATCCAACTAACTTTCGGTTGCAGTTTAACCCTGTCCTTCGGACGCCTGCGAGCCCGACTGCGCAGCTGTACCGTCTTCGCTCTTAATCGTTACCCTGTCCTCGGCTATGTCGATACACGATGCATCGCGCAGCTCCGTGCCGAGCATAGTCACCGCTCTCGCCGGCGCTACTCCGCCTCTGCTGAGCGCTGCGATGCCTTCAGGGACCCGTACTTGGTCGCGCTTCTGATAGCCCAAGCCCAAGCCCAAGCCCGGGCTCTGGCCGAACTCAATCGTGAACCCCCAGGTGACGGCTATTTACAGGTCTGTCCTTCCCAAAGGATCCTCCCAATCACCCCAACTGACACGCCGGATTGCGTGTGCCCAGACACGCCTCCTCATACGCAAGCCCGGCGATGACCTAAGGGTTCTAGCTGCGTCTATTCCCTTGACTCTACTCCAAAGACTCGCCAACCTGTCCGACGCAACAGCCCTCCAGAGCCTGGTCGAGGTCAGACTGTCCATAGTCCGTATGGAGCCATTCACCACGTTGCACATTCGTCTAGGGCATGCGCTTGGTCTAAGCACTACTGGGCTCGCAACAGAGGGAAACAAGAGGAGTGCCTCTGTGTCACGGTGTAGTACGGATGAGCCGGCGAGCAAGCGCCTCAAGACGGAACAACCATTGTCCCGCGACGGGCTCGAGGGATTGTAGACGTGTGTACGCTTGAGGCTGCCATGTTCCCTCGACTTTCTTTAAGCGCCTCGGCGCGCGAACATGAGACAGGAACGCAGATGCTTATGTGAAGAATATTCACTCCGTGGGCCATGATTGACTTTCTGAGTCCCAGGCTGTTAGTACGAGAAACTAAACTTGGTATAGAGGGCTCACCCCTTGCATCCCAAGGAGTCCATAAACAGTAACAAACAGTAACATGGGAGGTGCATTTAGGGTGGAGGGTTAAGCGGGTGGTATTTATATTGTAAATCTAAATTTATATTATTACTATAAGAATACTAAAGCTGCCTCTATTTATACTAAATCGATACTATTAATAGTACGGGCTTGCTTACGAGCCTGCTCTTGCTGACGGGTTTTCTGACTAGCTTGCTCCTGCTGACGGGTTTTCTTACTAGCTTGTTCTTGCTGACGGGCTTGATATCGGGCTTGCTAACCAGGTTAATAATGAATAATTTTACTATAAAAGCTTACTCTTCTCTTATTACAATACTTATCGTATTTCTTTACCTTCTTATACAGCTTTCAGAGTGTTTTTATCATGTATTCTGTATTATCTATCGCTTTCCTGCTTACGGCACTTCCAGCTACTATTGCTGATAACTTTCTTGCTACATGTAGCTTAGAGGAGATTGATGAGACCTTCCTAACAGCTAAATGCGCAACTGGCCCTGAGGATCCTACTGAACTAAGACTTAACGACTTCTGTCTTGGTAATAATGATGGCAATTTAGTCCATCCTGGAGCTGGATATCTTAACTCTTGTCATTGGTATGCTTCATTATTTCCTAGAAAGACATTTTATTAATTTTAGTATTCTAGTTCTATTGTAGTTCCTAATGACATAGTACCCCTACAAGTGCTTTGTATTTGCAAGAAAAGAGATGGAAATCCCATGTTAACTAGCATGAACGTGGTAAGTCTGATTACTTATCTATCTATTTATTATCTAATAAGAATCTAGAATGAGTTTGTTTCAAATCGTTACGGTTCTCTTACTGCGGACTGTTAGTCTAATAAAATGGACGTATATTATGGGAAAGGTACCTCGTACAAAAGGGAAAGAGGGGTATGAGGATTCAGATGGGGATTCACTTCTATAGGGTTACGATATTTGCAATATAAAAGGGAGTGGCCCTTCTTCTTAAGATTAGAAGCATTATTATTAATAGATCCTGATTATTGATCTAAGAAATAAAAACAGATAGTAGGTGCATTTAGGGGCCATCGAGCCACTTTGGACTGCCCTTGACTCTCCCACAACTCACCGGATTCTCTTCTGCTTTCTGACTTGGCTAGACGTGATGCACTGGCTGCAAAGCCAGTGTCGGAATCGGTTTTGTACTTTGCCGATGTCTTTACTGCACTGCGCCGTGCTCAGAAAGAACATTTATCCGGGGCGGAAAGCATCGTCTCCAGAGCTGACTCCTGGTTTTAATAAAAATTCTTGACGAGTTTGCGGCTCCCTGCAACTGCCTCGTGTACGGAGTACAGATCCGTGAACTGTGAGCCTTGCGTTATGGTGACATCCGCTGCAGCCTGCGGTTTAAGACACGATACACCACACTGTGAGCCGCACCTAGTGGATGACGTCCTTCTGGTGCGTCAATTGGGACGTATGTACGTTTTGGTGAGTGTAGAAGGCTTTATGCGGACCTTTCCACCCTATGATTCTTGATGTTTTTAATCACTAAAGGCGAACTATGTGTCGCAAGGTAAAGCACAGAATGATTACAGCGGGATAAGTTCATTCGCATGGATATAAATCCAGATATAATCAAATCATATCGCATATTACCTGCATTTTCCCTCTCTTTCCTCTGTCATCTACGAGATTTATATCGTAACGCGGTTCCACCTCATCCACAGCAAAGCTTTGAGAACAGACGGACGAACCAATTCTATTAAAAAGACCATCACCACGCTGCTGAGGGCTACTGCCGCCATATTGACGTCTCATTGCAGTAAGAACGAAAGCCCCAGTCCTATACATGACTTTCAGGAATGTGCCCATACCCTACATCTGGGGCCTCCTAGAGGTCCTCATCACCGGGCCAAACTGGTTTGTTGTTCCGCTTCATGGTCGAGTCGGCCTTATCATCTGCATGGGTCGCCTCTTTGAATTGCAGCGTATCGGGACCCTTAACATAGCCATGGCAGGCGACATGAGTCTCACAACCCAAGTGGTCCTGCATCTTATAAGTGAATGTAACGTGATGGCCCATACCTTGTAAGGTCACATGATGCAGTGACATGATGTGATGGAGCCCGCCACCCACGAGAGCTCCACACATCAGTCACCACAGAGACCTTCTTCCTCCATCATCATCACACCTCTACAGACTTGTTAGCTCAATGGATTACATTGCATGAGCCTGCTGTGATATTCATCCATCGAGTATCGTGACCCTCTGGATTTACATCGCACGATACCTCACTACCCTCTTCAATCATCAGAAATCGATGCACCAGCCTCCCGAACAAACATAGTCCTAGGCCTCATCTAGCACCAAAATCGGGTGATCACTCATGCGCTGCAGATGAGTTCTTGGTCATCCCGTCAATGTTTTTCGTGGCGCGCGACAACCAAAGGGGTTTGCTCGAGCTTCTGCTTTACGACGCGCCTAGGATCCAACTTCCTCCAATCGCATTACTCAACCATGTCAACACCACCTGTCAAGTACGGATATATTCATGGAGTAGAGCATATTAATGACTACCAACCAGGCGGCTATCATCCAATTCATATCAATGATCGACTTGATAAACGATATCGAATAGTACATAAGCTTGGCCATGGTACATTCTCTACTGTATGGCTTGCAATTGACGAGAAAACAATAAAATATGTCGCCATTAAAGTCAGCACCTCGGATGCGGATCGCACTGAGATTGATATCCTCTCCCAGATAACACAGAGCCCTAACTACAATATCTGGGAAGATAAGTCATCACTAATTCCCGCCGTTCTTAATCGATTTGAGGTTAGCGGACCTAATGGCACTCATTCATGCCTCGTGACCCTTCCGGCACGATGTAGCTTACAGGATACGAGAGAGGCATCAGGTAGCTCCTTATTTCAGCTTGATGTTGCCAGATCTCTTGCTGCGCAACTAGTCATAGCCGTGTCGCTTGTCCATGATGGAGGTTATGCCCATGGAGGTGAGCTTCCCTGGTATTCTAAACGCCAACTTGGCTAAAACCATACCCTAGATCTTCATCTTGGAAACCTTCTCTTACGGTTGCCCTCATCCCTTAATAGCCTATCAATTGAGCAACTATACGCACGCTATGGGCAGCCAGAGCAGGAGCCAGTAGTTTGTCTTGACAGCAAGGCAGCATTAACAAATCCCTCTGTTCCCTCCTATGCGGTTCCTTCAGTATGGTTAGGCATACCAAGTAACAATATAACCCTAGGCGAGGCGAAGTTAATGCTAAGCGATTTCGGAGTTGCGTTCTGCCCAGGCAATAAGTCTCGATTCAAGTCATACACACCCCTTATACTCCGCCCACCTGAGGCATTCTTTGAGCCAGAAACGCCCCTTACTTTTGCCTCTGATATTTGGAGCCTAGGTTGTGTGATTTTCGAGCTTCTTGCCCATCGGTCACTAATTGACGGGCTACTCGCACCACAGGATGAGATTATAGCGCAACAGGTAGAGCTGCAAGGTCCTATGCCACCAGCATGGTGGGGAAAATGGGAGAAGCGGTCAAAGTGGTATGATGAAGAAGGCAGGCCTCTAAGCAATGCGTCTGATATCTGGTCCTGGAAACGACGGTTTAAGGAGTGGGTACAAAACCCTCGACAGTTTAGGGATTTGGACACGGTTAGTGAAGACGAGCGGGATGCGCTGCTTGAGCTCCTTGGGTGGATGCTTGCATGGAAGCCAAGCGAGCGGCCAGACATATCAAAGGTGCTGAAAACAGATTGGATGACAAGGTGGGCTTTACCTGCATACCAGAAAGGCCTGGAGGGGGGTCTCCCTTGACCAAACTAAAACAGCAATTACCATTGTGTTTTTCAACTTCCTTGAGCGGCATAGCTGTGTATCGATTTCAGGAGCATTATGGTAATAGTTCCCCTCCTAAAATCTCACGATATGCCCAACTTGGGTTGCTCGTGCGCTACCTACCCATGTCTATGTGTGGTCAGCGCGGAAATTTGCATGAAGAAGCAACTCCTTGATGTTGGGGAATCGGATGGTATATTTGGCCATGGAAGCCAGTGACTGACGGCGAGTTGAGATGATTCAGGTTTCTTCTGTAGCGTCATACTCTAGCCGCTTTGCATTTCTTCATCTACTTGTAGACGACTCTTGGTGCCTTTGTCTCTGACTATTTGCGCACATAACTACTTTCCTGCATAGACACTGGCGCTCGGCCCTGCTTGTGTGAGCTTTGCCAAGAAGCTTTGGCTAGCATGGAAAATATCAGGTGGTGAGGTTGTGTATAGCCCCGTTTGAAGTACATTGGAATCCTGTCTAAGGTATGCGGTGAGATGCCACGCGAGGTTCGACACCGTCTACTACTATTTCTTGCTTAGGTTGATGATTTAACACAGCCGTATAGGAATGAACAGGAATTTAATTTGTGTGATATCCAAAGAGTAGGTTTGGTGGCACGTGAAGCATAGAGTCAGTGAGACTGGAGTTATAACGGGCAATCACCTCGACCTGACTCCGACTCCGCTGTAAAGGTGAGTCTCTCTGCCAGTTTGCTTATTTCAGAACAATTTCCGCTCAAGTGCGGCTAGTTAACCATCAGCAGCATTCTTTCCCACCTCAGGACAGTGTCGGTTGATTCCAGTACAACACCATGTGACGGCAAGTTTAGGTATCGAGGCCAGCTGCCAGTCAAGACGTCACCTTGCACTTGTTGTTCCGTCAACTTTGCTCAAACCACGGGTTATTCAGCAGGTCTTGTGCCTTGGGCCTTTCTTCAGTCTTGTACTTTAGCAAGCTAGCCAGCATCTGCTTCCCCAATCGCCTGGGGTACCTGAAATAATTGTTCACCGACTCGGACTTCGTACAGGGTACAGGCCAAAGACCATAGATCCACTTCTTGGCCGCCAGAACCTTTTGGATATGGATGGTCTCTTGCTCAGGTTTACCAAGCCGTGCAAGCACTTGT
The DNA here is from genome assembly GCA_020975405.1 of Keithomyces neogunnii. NCBI lineage: Eukaryota > Fungi > Ascomycota > Sordariomycetes > Hypocreales > Clavicipitaceae > Keithomyces > Keithomyces neogunnii. The sequence goes on along the minus strand of JAIOWQ010000001.1, from coordinate 6,862,615 downwards.
TCTTCTTCCAGGTTGTCGAGGCTCCGCAGCCCCAAAACAACATTTGCCGGGCGAAAATCTGGTTGAGTTAATAAGTTGAAAGCAATGGGGGCGTACCACCAGAACATACCAGCATGACAAATGCCACGACGGTGCAGGACGTCTAAAGCTTCAGCAACGCCACGAGATACTTGGCAAATAATGCTATTAACATTTAGCTGCTTTTTAAAGATCGAGGCAGCCTGGTCTACTGTGAGCCTAAGTACTAGATAGACGAAGTAGAGATGCGTTCTGTTAGGGCTCTCGCTTGTAAATCGCTATATGGGGAGGCACAAGTAGCGCCCTTAGTTGTTAATCCCTTCGTCTTCAAGTCTGAACGTAAGGAGCTCGCGGTAATCCGATTCGTTTAGCCCAGCTTTGAAGATCTTTAGTGCGACGTAGCTTAGTCTGTCTACACCTTGATCACGGCAGACCCATACTGTCGAAGATCCACCACAGCCTTACTTATAAATAACCCAGAACCGGCCGTTGTGAAGCTCGTCTCCAAGGTCAATAGGGTGAAAGCCTTTTAGTTGATAGTAGATGAGTTTCTGTCAGAAAATGATCGTCTTGCCAACCATCATAATATAGCCGTCTCCATTGTTGCGTGGGATCTCGGGAATACTTTTTTCTTACAAATGCCCCAACAAGCCCCGAGCGTCCGTCAACCGGTGCAGCCATTTGGGGGTTCGAGATCTGGTAAAAGAGGAACTATGCTCTGCTGGAATTGCCTGCCATGATATGAACAGCCACACCCCACCGTGTGTTTTTGCACACAAATACATGGGAGCCGGTACGGAGTACTTTTAAAATGAACAACCTTATGGTTAATTTAAATCTAGCAATTTCTTAATGGCGCGCCTGCGCTGGCCGGGCCTAGTTCGCTCAAAAACGCGATTTTCGGTGTTTTTATTTGAAGGGTTCCCTTTCCGGACCCACCCTTTTTCCGGGGCTGCTATTGTTGCTACCCGGGCTCCTAAGGAGTTATAGTGTTAGTAGTAATGAGGTCTCACGCCCCGTTCAATGGCCTCCTTGGAGGGGATCGGTGCAATTCGGAGGCGATTGATGCTCGTTTACACGCTTCATGACGTGGAGTAGGCGTTGACGAAACGTTATGATAGGTTGATATGGAATTAGAGTGTGTCGAATTAACAATTTATCTGCCGCAATAATTCTAGCTGGGTAATTAAGCCGGTGGAGATAAGCGGCGGACACGTCGGCTGAAAAGAGGTGCATATGGGATACATCATCAGGATCTGAGTATAATACACAAGACTAAAGAACAACATGTCAGATGGAGGCCATGATAGGGTCAAGTAAGGAAATATTTACAGGATAGGAATCCCGTTGGCGCAATCGGATTTTGGTGCCTGAATCTTTGGCATCCTTCTTCAGCTGCCAATTGGCTATGCTTATAAGAAGCGCAAGAATGCGTGGGTAGGGAAACTGCAACGACCAAATTTCAGGTCGAGATGGTACCATGCAGGGGGCACGCTTGTCAACGTATGCTGTGGCGAGATAATCGGCGTTCCGACATAAAACGAGACTGTGAAAGATTTCTATGCAGCAACCATCAAAATAAAAAGGAAGTGCCGCTCTTACGAACAGTTAGTGTTTCGGTCGCGGGTAAGGAATACATGGAGTCTTACCGAAAGGCAGACTCAGGATGGGCGAAAAGACGTCGCATCAACGTCTCTCGCCAGCCAAAGTCGCGATGTTGGAGGAGGCGGGTTACAAAACTAGCGCGAGATGGCTCCTCCTCTTCATCTGAAGGGCTGACTTCTGGTGCGGGCGTCGGGGCGTCAAATTAGCTAAGAAGCTCGACTTGGCGGCAAGTCCATAGCTTCGGTTCGGTGCGAAGATTCTCCCCTGGGTATTGTTGGAGGAGGCGATACAAAGACATGAGCATTGTGCAGGATCTGGAAGGAGGTGGTTAGAAATGTGGTCAACCCCAAAGGGACTTCCTGGTTCCTGGTCTAGTGGCACTAGCGCCGGATTAGTAGTGGCCCCACACCATTTCAGTGCCATTGGTAACCCAGCGGCGAAGAGGGTGCTAACAATAAAAGGTCGCACTGCATCAAGGCGAAAACGAGCTTTCTTAAAACAAAACAAGGCTTAAACGACATTTCATCCTCATTATTCTCCCCCGCCATCTTTTTCTTCCTTCCCATCTACATCGGTTCTATCCGCTAGAGCACTAGAATTCAGTCGGCCTGGTGCTTCTTCCTTCATGGTAAAGTTGACATTGCCTAAATGAGAACCACCACTCCAGTTGTCCTCGCCATGGTATCGCAAAATACTTCTGTGCCTCGACCCTTGAAACGGTTAATTGAATATCAGTAACCAGCGGAAACCCATCACAAGACTCTGATACAAGCAGCCACATCCCTAAGCTGTCAACTTTCATTGGGCTACTTAAATAGTCTGGGTAGACCCAACCTAGGCTGACTTCTCTACCGTTAGCATAGCGTAAAATTATACCAGATATCCCTTCTGCGTTCTGCCTACAGAGTTTTATTTCAGACACGTCTTCAAGTGAGGCAGTAGAAAGAAAGAAGAACTCGGTGGGCAAGCATTGAGGGTATGCCGATGCTGGTGTTGGTAAATGGAGCTCGGCCTGGCTTAAATCTTGTAACTGAGGCACCCAAACCTCTCGTAAACCATTTCTTAGGTCGAGGTAAAACAGGATCGGCTCATTTGATAACCTCGCGATCAGCTTATATGACAGCCTAAGGCTGTTACGTGGGTGTACTCCCATGACCAAAGCTTGTTTAGTATTAGTGACAAGCTAGGTGCGAGTTAGTTTCTAATCTTAGTTGATCAATTCCCACGACTTACAACCAATGTACTTTGCCCAAATGCGTCGGTGCGCAGCCAGACTTCGGAAATCCATTCGTTGTCACCGACAGGCAGGTGAAGCCATTGTCCTCTAGATCTAAACTGTGGTGATCCAGACAAGGGGATATGCCGAATCTTGTTGTGCACATGAAACGATATGGGTTCCAAGTTCTGGCACACTGAGTATCCCGTAGTATTTTTGCCGTTCAGAACCACAGATATCATCTTGGTTGGTGGACGCACACCAGATGCCATCTCGGTAGGTGGACGTGCACTCATACATTTGTAGGCGCGATATTTCATTTTTGGAGGGTACGGGGGTCGAGACAATAGTGTAAGCGCCTCAGGTTTATCGTGAGAATAGGCAAGTGTGCGTAGTTTTGATCCCTAGAAGAACACTAGTCAGCGTAAGCCCTGGCCGTGATACCTTGGGGTCAATTACGTCGCTTTTTGCAACAAGTTTGCTAGTATTCTTAGATATGCGCAAAATTTGCCACCAAATGCCTGGGTGCTCAGCGATGGGGACCTCCTTCTCGGAACTTGTAAACACTACCCTTTTAATGCCCCAAGAATCACAGGCAATGAGAACTCTGTCGACTGCTTTTTCAGATGCAGGACTGTAAATTAAAAGCTCACAGCGTGCCCCAGTTGCTGTATTTGACAATGAGGCAATGTAGGCTCTAGTATGCGTTCTGATGAAGCAAGCCCAGATGGGAGAGGCCAGAGAAATCTCTACAGTCCGTGGTTCGGTTACCTGTAATGCATAGGTAGACGCAATGCACCATGTAGTTACCAGATAGCCCGCCACCTGGTGCCGTAGCTCGGGCGGTAGGCGTTGTATCAGCAGCAAATTACAACGTGGCTCTTCTGGTAGGCTTTCTATAAACTCCAAATTAACGGCGGCCTGAATAAGGCTATCCGTCACTAAACTCGCGTTTACCAGAGATGTATTTGGTGCTGATTCGAAGTCATAGCATGTTACCGCCCATAAGCATGAGGACGGTGTAGGCGAAGCCGCATGGCACTCCTTGTGAAGAGCAGTCGCGATTCCGCCTTCATGGCTGCAAGTCCAGCCGCAAGAGTTATATAAAGCAGTTTTAATTTGTGATTCATCAACAGTGCCTGTGCAGAAGTCATTTAGAGGGGTAGGGGTATGCATGTTGATAGCATAGACTTACCTGCTCTGACTGTTTCGCCAGTCTGGAACTCGAATGTACAAAGCCCACAATGTGGCCTTATGCAATGTGTGAGCTCCAGCATAGAGCCGTTAAGCAGCGAAAAGTAGAGTGTTAATTTAGAGTGGCAGAGTAGAGTGGCGAAGCGGTGGATCCAAGGAAGGGAAAGAAGCCGTCACACAGTCAACCGTGTCCTTACGGGCACGCAAATATCGATATGAAAGATACCAATTAAAAGCATGTTTTTCAAGATTGAAACTACGGCGGTGAATGCTCCTTTTGAAAGGTGCCGCGCTTGCCTCCTTGCATCGGCCGCGCCGTATCAATTATCCGCGCGAAGGCCTTACCCCAAATGTGGATGCTTCCTTTTACTTACTGCCATTGCTGTGCGAAATACAGACACCTTGCCTTGGTCTCACATTCCCATGTTAGTCCTGGCCAGGCTAACGGAGACCATTTCATTGATGCCTATCTGCCTAAACTTGCGCAAAGTCTCACCCCAGCCTGTCATTACCACTTAATCAACCACTTACGTTACTTACACAGACTTTGAAGCTCTTGTTCTAGTACCGTCCCTGACTACCATTTGCCACAGGTGATCTACCGTAAACTGGGGACATAGGAAGGCGTGGAAATGTGTATCGTGTAAAACCAGTTTTATTAGAAAATATTAATACCTAAACCAGCGATAAGGACTGATAAAGAAAAAAACCAGTCCTAAGTGTTGATCGTATTATTTCGCAACAACCGTGACTGACGTGTCGCCTGAGCAAACACGATAGTAGACAACGCAATGAGGTGTGCTCAATGGATTGTATCGTATGAGACTAGGCAAAATCCCCAGGATTTTGAGGGTGGCGTCGTTGCTTTGAGTCTCTCCCTGTCCCCGGTAGTATTCAGCATCCCAGGGAAACTCGAGACCATAATCCCGTACGGCTTCCGACCGAATCGACTTTTTCGCCTTGAATGATAGCTTTCGAAATCCATTTTCTTACATCATCGTCAGCTCCAAGTCGGAAGATCCTTGCATGAGACTGTAACAAACCTTTACACATTCATCGCGAGTTAACTTTACTGTCTGACCCCGGTTTAGCCATATCTCAAGAAAACCAATCGACATAGCGTCACAAAGACCCCATCGACGCAAAATTACGTCTGCCTTGTCCCTAAGCAGGATGTTCTCCTAAAAACATAGGAAGCAAAACCCATCATTGGAACCGTTACAAACTGTCATCTACAGTATCAGTCACGAGAGATCTTAGCTGTCTGGATCATTATCCATGATTCTCACCGTCGAGGATTTCATCACAGATCCCGGCTAGGCTTGTCAACATAGCGGAATGACGGGGTGTAAGGTATTTTCTTGGTTTATCTCACCCTCCTCGCAATGTCTGCTACTGAATTCAAAATCCGGAGAGTTCTCACGTCCTTCTTTAACTCGCTGTTCAAATCTGTCGCGTGATACATACTCGCAAGAAGCCCGAGTTTCAGAGTCGTCTGCCATTACACTGGCAGAAATAGGAGGTGCATTTAGGGTGGAGGGTTTAGGGGGCGGTGTAGCAAAATCGTCATCACTGGCGAGCCGGGCGTGGGCCATTGCCGGCCACATGTACAAATAGAGCACCGCGGATTACATGGCAATCGAGTAACCCAAAGCCTTTAAATGTTTCCTTCAGTGCCCATTAATAACAGCGCAGTAACTGGTCGAGTACAACAGCTCGCCACTGCATCAACGTCAGAACAAGAAAAGAAAATTGCTCTTAGGGATTATAACTTCTCAGATAGACCTGTGGTAGCGCCTGGATCGGCATTTGACTCTTTAGGTCGCTACCATTAGCAAATGCCAATGAGTAAAGAGTTGGACCCGGAAAATATCATGCTTTAGGTTAATGGAAAAAGACGAGTTAACGGCAGTGAAGATTGCCGACTTCAGGGTGATCCGTTATTGACATCCTCTATTGAGGATTGGCCTTGTACATGGCTCCTGAGGTGTCGGAATCAGAGACTACAAATGCTGTGAACAAATGGTCTTTTAGAATGGTCTCTTTCGAGTTCATCATAGGTCAAGGTCAGCTTAGGTGTATCTGTTTCCTGCATACCATCATCTTTAGCACAAAAGGATGGTACTCGTGACAAGCTGTAGCCCACGCTTAGCAATACCCATGAGCAAGACAAGCTCTTGTTTCTTGAGCAATGGTGCGATGTCCCTCAATATAGACGGACGATTTATTTCCGTAACTGATGGCTAGACGACTGGCTTGGAAGGCATCCCGGCAGTATAGAACGAGCGGGAAGCGGCCTGCATTGTCAACTTCACGCCCGGACTAGGTCAGTTATACGCCGAGTATCCATCCAACTTTCTTGCCGAGGCGCACCCTTTGGCATTGCTCCACCAAGTCGGAGGTTGGAAACTGTCTGGTTAAAACAGCAATGCATGGTCACTTAGTTATTTATTTGCATAAGACTTTTGACGACAGTCCTAGTTTTATTGTAATCATCTAAACACTGATAATATGACCGACCAGTTCTTTGCTTATCAACGCGGTCAATCCCTTGCCTGGCTGCACTCATGATACGCCGGGGTGTTAGTGCAAGTTCTATGTGACATAGTTGAGGCGATCAATTTATACAGATCTCAGGGCCTCTAAAATGTAAGTTGCTATAAGTATCGTGACTGTTAATCTAGTGCTTCTTTAATTATATCGAATAGGGAAGCCATCCCTGCCCGCCTCGTTCCCGATCGCCTGCGGCCTGCTCGCGCCTCGTCTTCTGCCTATTACCTGCCTATTATTCACATCTCGCATCGGCGTTCTAGCCCTTATCCTATCCCCGTGTCTGTTCCGGAGCTGTTCCGGCTATCCACTGCGCTGCCAACCTCTCCGCGAGTCCATAGTGTCCTATCCTGCCCGCTAATCGTACCCAATCTAAAATTATTTATTAATATAAAGCTTTATTAGTTTCCTCATAATTACCTTTTACTTTAATCATAATTACTCTAATTTTACCAAGTAGTATAGAGTAGAAGGGGGAAGCATTATTACATAATATAATATCAGAATATGCCTTGAACAATGGTTTCGGCATTGGGTTAATTTTAACCAAGTAGACGTATTGCTATGGTTAACACTAGTATATGATAAGTAGGAATATGAATTTTTCAATATATATTAACGCGTGTATAGTCAAGAATTTGGTGCTTTGGCGTGCGCTGGTTCTAGGTTCCTCGTAGAGACGCCACTACATGTGTTTATGCTCAACATGGTCACCAGTAGCCTCGACCGTATGATGCTGACTACCTTTTTCTTCCGCGTCTGTGGCAACCTTTGTTCCGCCACTGAGTTCCGCGGTCACCGCGGCCGAGTCGCCTAACCGACCAGTGTCAAAGATTAAAGACACTTCTTCAATTGTAAGTTTGCTAAAGCAGAAGTGTTATCAGCAAACAGGCAACAATAAAAAGATTTGTTCAAGTGTACATACCGAGTCTCTGGGAAGAAGAAATAAATTATAACGAGATAAGCGCAGAGAAGGCAAATGTAGACAATATAGCTTATTTAATGTAAGTATAAACACAGAAATTATTCCATTAGCTACTTACTATTTCCAAGAGATAGACGACAGGGCAACAGGATTAACCCATTGGTTCTGTGATTATATTATGGTCAGTGTCTGTCACGGAGTTCAAATTTCAAGGTGTAATATCAATCGCAATAATTTGACTTACAAATGCCTGCGCCACACTCTGCACTGACAACATTATACTAAGACCTTTGAGGCGCATGTGATACGGCAGAATTTCTGCACCATACGCGACTGGAGAATTCAAGTCAGTATTTGAATTAAATGTGTAGGTGGCCAATACAAACTCACAAGGTAGAGGCGTCCACCCAATATCGTAGAACCCGTAATAGATGAAAAGCATAGGCACAATGGCGATGCCCACAGAACGTTTATGGTCCGCGGCAAAGGATCCCTGTATGATTGTTACTAGAAATCCCTCGGCCACATCAGTTCAGTGCCTCAAGACTACTTACCGATAGGCCGGTCATGACGACATATGACAATAACATGCCCATTGTGGAGGCTAGCCACAGCTTTCGTCGACCGACACGTTCGGCGTTGAAGGCGCCAAAATATGACAGAAACAGATTCCATACAGCCAAGCCGCCATTAATACCAGCTTTCGAATGTTAGCTATTAACCAAGCTTCTTCGATGCTCGGCTCTAACCTACAAATCTGTGTGCTATCTGTGACTCCAGCAATTTTTAGAACTGGGGCAAGGTAGTATGTTATAATACCGTTTCCAACCCAATTCTAGCATAAGGACGTTAGCCTACTTCCGAAAACAATGTAATCTGTGTCAAGTGTTTTCAAAGCGCACTCACAGTTCCAGTTGCCATTGTCAGAAGCACAAGAAGACGTCTCCTGTTAGCAGGGGTTTTAACGAAATCGCGGAAGCTCGTCTTGGAGTTTTCCTCTTCAAGTTGAATGGCGTAACAGATGTCGTTGAATTCGTGAAGCACAAGCTCGTCTTCCGTGTCGCCATTGGCGTGATACTTGGCGAGGATCTGAATGGCCTTTTCCCCCTGGCCATGATGAACGAGCCACTGTGGACGAGGTCAGCTGTGGCATATATGGCGAATCAGACACCAAGAGTGCATTATTACCCTGGGGCTCTCTGGGATGAAGAAGAGAAATACTATAACGACGAGGGGGGCCATGATTTGAAACAAGCAGGGTGCGCGCCAAGACCAGCTCGTTTCTCCCCAACGGAGCGACCCAACTGCACGCTCGTTAGCGACGGGCCTTGTGTGGGAATCCTGATGAACCTGTTGACGGACTTACAGCAAAACCATGCAGCAGCGATGGAACCAAAATAGTAGTTGGGATAGAATGATGTCGAGAGAAGACTTATTCTGGGATTAGATATTTGGGAGATGTAGAGTGGAATGGGAATACAGACGGTCTAAGTCGTGGGTGGGCAATCTCTTGCAACAGTGCAACAGCAGTAATCTTCCCAAAAGGGCCAGCAGCACTATTTGTACTATTTATTAGTTATAACGTTGTTGGATTGGGTTTCTGTCAACATACCCTATGAGAACTCTGCCGGCGATAAAGGTTCCAATGTTATTGGCGAATGCATTTATGAAGGCGCCGAGAATCTAAGGATATGGCGGTTAAGTCAAACCCCAGGCTATCCAAAACAGGTTCTTACTAAAAGTAAAGATCCAATCAGGATGGCAACTTTGCGACCCCATCTGGAATTGATAATGGAACTAATGTATGGAGTTCTGTCAAGTAGAGTTGGCACCTTCCGATTAACTTGCGTTTCGGTGCATCTGGCGACAAGTTGGGCGACTCACATGATGGCAGCTACACAATGCATGTTAGAATTACGACTATGCATCAATCAAGGTGATTCCGTGGGGACCTACGCAGGAACATGCTGGCGGATATGAGACCCAGGAGATTGCTGTCTGGGTGATTGAAGTACGTCTGCCATTGGGGAATCGTCTGAAGACCGTTGAGTAGCGAGGCATCATAGCTAAGCCGCAACACGGTTATTTGATAAGGCTTTCAAGGCATGAGACCAAGGAGTTTGTCTTCGCACCCTAGATAGAAGACACAAAAGTACAGGCCGGCGCAGTGCAGCACGTTAACCCGCAAGCCTGCGTCTTTCCACCATTGTGGATTGGTGTTGTTGCGGTATCGTGTGAATGATGGTTCGTTCAGTGGGCCGGCCATCTTCGAGGCAATGAATGTGTGTTACGAATCCTTGCGAGGTGATCCGTTGATTAAGAAATTGAGGTCTTTGAGATGCCCACTTGGCCAAGGATATAGTGCTCTTAACTCTGTCTATTCCGAATAGAGATGCCTTTTCGGAATCCTTTGGCCACTTGCAGCGCGGGGGTTCAATCCGGGGTGCATGTTTATGGGGCCCGGGGCCTTCTCCACAGTCCCCGCTTCCCCGCGCTGTCATTCTGGGTCTGGGGTACAGATCTCTAGACTTATTAGTTCCGAGCCTGGTGATGCCTCGGAAAGGCCATTTCTTGGTTGTGCCTTGTGGCAAGATCAAGGTTCGGAATGTCAAAGACAATGACGTGTAAGCATTGATATGCGGGAAGTAGAGAAGCAAAGTATATTTGTTTCCGACACTCGGAAGTGTAGGCAGTGGCGCATGTCATCAAATGCCAATATATTCACATACATGCATAGCCTCTTTCGACGACCTAGTGCTGCGCGAGGAAGCGCAATAATTGACATGCCACAAGCAACACCAACTTGGCGCAAAGTACACATTTGAAAATCCCCAAGCCGCGCATCATGGCTACAGAAACCATTACAGTTACTCCTACTCCCACCTGGGTTCCGCTGAAGATTGAGGGTGTGGTTCCACCGCCGTACCACACCCCCAAGTTCAACCTGAAGGTCGTTCCATTGCATCCCACATTTGCTTGCGAAGTGCAAGGAGTAGATTGGACCAAGGATATCCCATCAGAGCTGTACCAGGAGATACGAGGGATTGTTGACAAGGTACCGCTGCTCTAATTTGACCTGCACCTCAAGAAAAAGTCGCGGTAACAAGATGAGACAACTAGTACGGAGTTGCGGTATGCCGAAATACGGGACTTACGGATGAAGCGCATATTAAGTTCTCTGCCAACTTTGGGGACTTGGATGATGTCAAGCCATATCAGAAGGCCGGCCGTGAGCATCGTCTCGCCTACCCAGAGCTTTTTGATGCGGGCAACATTGACCCCAAAACGGGCGACGTCGCACCGCTGACGGCTGCTCAAGTTATCGGGAACAAGGTGGGAGAATATATGCTCGGTCCAACCCCAAGATGATTGGCTCGCTGACCTCGCCAAGGCCAACGAGCTTTTCCATGTCGACTCGTCCTTCAATGGGCGCCGTGCAGGGCACTCGCTTCTCCTTGCTCATATTCTGCCCCCAAAAGGTACCGGCGGTTCAACAGAGGTAATTATTCTGCAAGGGGTTCCCCAGTGCCATGGGTAAAGCTGACACACGGCCTATTTATAGTTTGCAGATTCGCGAACAGCCTACGAGGAGCTTCCGGATATCAAGAAGAATCAGATTGAAGATTTGGTTGCGAACCACTCCCTCTTCCACTCGCGCAAGACCGTCATGCCCGAATACTTCAAGGACACTGATCCTAGCAAGCTGCCTATGAGCAAGCATAAGCTGTCCCAGATTCATGAGTGGTCTGGCCGCAAGGTATGGGCCCGCCCTGAGTCTCAACATGTTCACCAAACCGCTAACAAGATGATGGCGAATTTGCAGAACCTTTACATTGCATCTTATGTTCACAGCATTGATGGATTGGATCCTGAAGCCAGCAAGGCATTGATAGTCGAACTGTTGGACCATGTTCAACAACCCAAGTATCGTGTCACTGTCGATTGGCACCAACCCGGCGATATGATCATTTGGGACAATACTTCGGTAATGCACAGGGCAACTGGAGGGTCATACGAGGGTAACTTTAAGCGCGATATGAGGCGAACCACTGTCAAGGATATGAGTAAGGACAAGTGCGGCCTGAATGGAGAAGGTGCGGACTGGCGAGTCGGTCTCCCCTGAGAGTTCAATGTTGTCAAATAGACTGGATGCACCCTGTTTATCAGAGGCGTAGGCATAAGGGGCCTATTGGATGCCGTGCAAGTCCCGCTGCTTCGACTAGCAATGTTCATGATTTGAATGGCAATTGCCTCTAAAACGCAACCAGCGCATCATGATGTTGGATGCTGACTCCAGGCCGTGCTGAATTGGTGAAGATTATGACTGGACCTTGCTGCAAGCGGTGCAAGTTGTATTGCCTCCCCACCGATGCGCGCCCGAAATGATGGCTGGGGGACAAACACCTCGGCACTTTGAGTACTCTTGACAGTTCTTGGGCAGTACCATGTTGCCGATCCCGGAGTTGGGCGCACCCCATACAGCGGGGTGAAGTCTGCACTCGTTTTATAGTCTGGTGTCCCGCACAGGGCATGCGGGCCGCCCATTTATGTGGCCTCTTGACGCAATCTATTCCGCACTTGTCTGACAAGCTGCAAGACACACCAACAGTCTGCATGATGGCCCGGACGGCAGCTTGATGATGACGCCGCAGAACAATCCTTGTGAAGATGGCCGAGCTTCCACACCTACAAGGCGCCGTGGGAAAATGCGGGGGAAATATTCATCCAAGGCTTGGTAAATGATCAGTTGACTCACACTTCTCTTCTACCGAACACTGACTGACCCGACTTCTTCTTTCTCATCAGTGTGCAGTGCCGGACGCGGAAGCTAAAGGTCTGCCAAACGGATCGCAATCTCTGCTCTCCGCAGCCCGATTGTCTGACTGACAAATCCCCAGTGTTCAGGGAACGAACCTTGCCAGAGGTGTTTGGGTAATGGACAACCATGCCTCTACTCCGACGATCCGGCGACGGCAGTGGAATTTCTTCATCGTCACAACCGCTCCAGGCAGGACCGCGTCTCAGGTTCCAGATCAAGGAGCCATTGTGCTCCTTCGTCCGAGATGGAAGAGAGAATAAAGAGAATGGAGTCCACCCTCGACATACTGATGAGCCGCCTGCCGCCAGGTCCTGAGAGCGGGAATAGCACGGAGCCGCAGCTTCACGAAGACAATGATGGATTTCAAGGTCAGTTGCGCTCGAATCTCTCCATTTCGCGGCTCCGCTAATCAATGCGGTACAGGAGATACGGCCTTTCAGGCTCCACTGCATGCCTTCAGCGCCAACCTCGCATCCATTCGAGAGAAACTGGGGTATCAAGACTCTGCCACGCCATCGACCCACGAGGAAGACGCCCGGGTGGTTTCCTATTCATCTCCGGCCGATTCCATCAGCCCTAAACCTTTAGAGACTGTCCGCTGCGGCTCCCAGAACCTTCCATTTCCCGCCGAGGCCGATTATATTCGATATCTTGACTTGATTTTCAACGATATCAACCCTTGCCACCCCTGCCTTAATGAAGCCGAGTTCCGCTCAAAGTGTCATGGCCTCATAACAACCCGCGCTATTGATCCGTCCGACGTTTGCATCCTTGCATTGAACTACATCCTGTTTGCATGTACAGATATTCTGGTTCACATGAGCCCCATCCAGGAGAAGAGCAAACTCCCCGGGTGGCGGTGGTACCGTGCTGCAGATGACCTCATGCAGAAGCGGAAGATTAATGGTCGTGGCGACCTCAGCTTGGCTCAGTTTCTGGTCTACGAAGTATGTTCTTGCCCCCCTCCCAGATGGCATAATCTTGCCGTGCTCATTTTGGCTCTAACCTGGCCTTTGTCCCCTCATCAAGGCACTTTATCTTACGCATGCCGACAAGGCAAATGCGGCCTACAATGTTGCAGGCCTTGCTTGCCGGCTATGCTTCCAGTTCGGGCTTCATCAGCAGAAGCTGTGGGGGGCCGATTGCACGCCATTTATGAAGCACATGCGTCAGCGACTCTTCTGGACAATCTACTTTATTGACAGACGCATATCATTGAGCTGCGGCAGACCTTACGGAGTGAGGGATTCGGATATTGATGTGGACCTGCCGGCAATGATTGATGACAAGGTATGCAAAGCAAGTTCCATTTGTTGCTCCCCTGGAAATGTGGCAGAACGCAGCTGAAGAATGATATTCTATAGGAGTTATTTCCGGATCAACCATTTCCTCAAACACCTTCCGAAATGACGCATAGCTCGTACCTGTCATGCATGGTTGCATTTGCAAGGTTCGCGGGGGAGATTTGGGACCAGGTGTTTGCCTTGCTAGGTCCAGACGGCTCCGATCTGGGGGAGAAGATTACTGTTCTCGACGCGCGGATTCAGTACTGGCTAAACACTACGTTTCCGTCCATGCCATTTGTCTCTGGGGCAGGCGTGGCAACGACGCGCCAACTTTGGCAGCAATCACTCGTTCGCACGGTCAGTCCACTCGCCTTGACAACCCTTATTACGCCATGATTAGGCGCATGAAGATGATCAAGCGCTGATTTCAAATCCTGAAGCGAATGAATCACTTGCGCCTGTTGCTCCGCAGGCGAAGAATGATATTCCTGAATTATAGCACTGTAGATGGGCTTGTTTGTGGTGAAGTAGCCACCAACATTATCCGCGACATTCATGCCTACGCGACAGAGGTGGACAAGCCCAGCTCTTACAGGTTTCACATGGCCTTTTCGCTTGGTGGAGCCATCATTGTTCTCGCTACTCTCCTTTGTCGAGATCTCAGCACAATCTATCTGCATGACCACCGGCCCTTGTACACGGACTCCTACCACCTCGGCATGTCTATGCTACGCGATCTTGCAGCTACCCTACCTTGTGCTGGACGCATTTTAGACGGTCTCCGGAAGATTGTAGACGTCGTGGATCTCATTCTCCAAGACCAGACTTCCGGGGCTTTGCATCACCATGAGTTCACGAATCTTGTGCCTCCAAACATGGATGAACTCTTGCCGTACAGCTTGTTGGCCGCCGGTAGGGACATGGATACCAACCTACCGGAACAAACATATGAAGCCAATAATACGGGCATGTCTGGACTAGTGGGCATGGATCAAGGAAATTCGATGCCCAGAGTATGGGATTCCTGGGACACAATGGAGCTGATGATGACCCCAGCCGGTCATGGTGTTCCCTGGGTGTAAACACTTTTCACAAAAATGTATTTAATCACTTGGTAGAGTATACCATCAAGGGTCTCTAGGCTCAACGATTAACACCTCGTACCCATATGAATGCTACTGTGATATCATCATCACAAGGGTAAATGTTATATAGAATTCTCGTATTCGAAAATCTTTTGCAGCCCACTATCAAGTTCTTCCTTGGCGCTTGGGCCCAGGCCCTCGAGCGGTTTGCGGAAAATGGCGCCCACAGCCTTATCGACATGGATGTGCAAGGCTGTCTTGATGCCGAGGAATCCCTAGACATGTTTATTAGAAACACAAACTCAAGATTGAGGCTCTGGAAATAACGCGACGTACTACTTTGTTTATCACGGAATCCGCTTCAGTGATGAGATCCTGCAGCTCTTGTGCTTGGCGAATCCTATTGAGCATGGTCAGAATCTCCCACATTTTGAATTGCAGGTCGAATTCAGGAACAAACTTGTCCAAGTTTCCCGTCTCCAATGCCTCTACCGCCGTCCGGTACAGTTTCATGCAAGTCTTGGGATACAAGTTTGCTCTGCTTGCCAAGCCGAATGAGGCGCCCGCATAAGTGTTTGACCTGTGTGGCTGGAGTGGGCATCACTTACGGTCCGCCTATACAACCATGCTGCCTCGCAATCAATGCGGGAAGAAGGTAATCCGTAGAACCTGGCAGGGTGAGAAAGGGCAAGGGATGCCGTGCCCGGTACTCCTCGGTATTGACATGAAGTGCCACGCGGTGACCCTTTGCAATATTGCCGCAAGTAAGCTTGACCCCCCTAAAATTTTGGTCAGCTTGAGCTTTCTTGTATGACCAACGGCAACAACCAGGTGCCAGTCGTACGTTATATTTTGGTGCTCCCTACGAATGGGACTGGTTAGTCTGACAAGCCTTGACCAAACCATTATGGCTTCTTACGACAGATCAACCAACGCTTGCGCGTCTATATCAATCCCCCCAGCGGCAAATGGTATCTGTAGTGATTCCATGGTTAACCTCACAGCAGGCTAGATAAAGGGTGTTGTTCATTTGAGGCGCACATTGTATATTAGCACAGGCAGGGGGCTGTGGTCGGCAACACTGGTGAAAAATCGACACACTGCGAATCTATCCTTGCCGTAAACAAAGGCAAAGTATGCCGGGACGGCCACAATTCTGAAAATCCAATCAGCAAGATTACGAGGTCACCGACGTGGATTCACCCATGGCAGAATGCAACTCACACTGCATCAGCTCCGGCGGAAGCTGCCTCCTCAGCTTGCGAAATGCACTCTTGCACGCTCGCCCCAACTATGCCTGTAATTACCGGGGTTTTATCATGGAGTCCAGCGTTTTGCAATGCCTTCTTTGCTGATGTTATCAAAGTGAGACGCTCATCGCGTCCGAGCAATGCCCCTTCGCCCAAAGTACCTCCGACTAAAATCCCAACTCCGGCTTTACCGACGCGGGAGATGTGAGACTCAAAAGCAGCGATATCAATTTCCTCGGTTCCGTCGTTTTTGAAGGGAGTAGGAACCGGTGCATATACTCCAGGTTGGAGCCGAAGAAATCGTCCTCCAGACATGACTAACAAGTCGGGCGTGTTTGTTCCAGTCGGGGAAGAAGGCGCAGATGATGGTTGAAACGCAGTTCAGTGACTCCTTATAGGACTTGCTGTAACTGACTGCTGCGTGCCACGTGAATACACATTCCGAGATGATTAGTTCCGTCGGTCAGCAACTTGAGCGCAGCCACGTTCCGCTCCAGGCACCACATGGTTCCCGAACAAGGTTCCGAGCTCGGAAAGAGGCTCTTCTTTCCACCAGGCCGGAAACTTTGTAAATGGCCATGCGCATTGAATGATTAAACTGCAATGACGGCATGTAAATAGTCGCGACTTGGTCACAGCGGTTCAATCTTCAGTGCCCAAGATTCCGCCTTTCATCTTTTGAGCCAGCTTCTGTCCATGAAACAGCTCCCATGATGTCAGTCGAAAATATCGTCATTACCGGCTTCACAGTCCGCGATCTGCGATGGCCAACTTCGCTGGCCAACATTGGAACAGATCCGATGAACCTGGCCGGAGAGAACTCATTTGGTTACCTACAATATGAGACCGACAAAGGACTTGTTGGCACAGGTTGGTCCTTTGCCAACGGCCAAGGGAACGAGTACGCCCGTCAAGTCGCTTTAAGCCTGCACGTCGGATGCTAATCATTCTCGAAGCGTCCTTTGTGCTGCGATCCGGTCTCTCGCGCCTCGCTTTGTCGGGCGGTCGCTCTCATCCATGACGGCGAACATGGGAGAGACGCAGCGAAAGATGTCCTCGGGTCAGATTCGCTTCATGTCTCCAGAGCGCGGTGTTTTGCAACTGGCCAACAATGCGGTGCTGAATGCAATTTGGGATCTCTGGGCCAAGGCCGAGGGCAAGCCTCTCTGGAGGCTCGTTGCAGACTTGACGCCGGAGGAACTTGTGCGGACCATGGACTTTCGCTATGTTAGTGACGTCTTGACGCCTGGACAGGCCTTGGAAATGCTGAAGGACAAGGCGCGCAGCAAAGAAGAAAGGATACAAGTTGCTCTGCAGAACAAGGCCGTCCCAGCATACAATACCTCGGCTGGCTGGCTGGGTCACTCTGATGATAAAGTATGTGTCTCTCTTGCTTAAACACAGATTGTCCAAATATTGAGGGAAAATAGGTGCGCGAGCTTCTCCAAAAGGCAATGTCGCAGGGATTCCGTCACTTCAAACTCAAGGCGGGCCTTGGTGTCGAGGCCGATAGGAAACGACTGGGCTTTGTACGAGAGGTTGTTGGCGACGAGGGCATCCTCATGGTCGATGTCAATCAACTGTGGGATGTAGACGAGGCAATCGATTACATGAAACAATTGGCTGATCTCAAGTTATGGCATGTAGATGTCCTATACCATTTCGACACGTTGGCACAGAAAACTAACTGGAGGAATGAATAGGTTTATCGAGGAGCCCACGTCTCCAGATGACGTCCTCGGCCACGCCAAGATCCGAGCAGCTCTGAAGCCGTACGGCATTGGTGTCGCAACCGGCGAGCACATTAACAACCGTGTCATGTTCAAGCAGTTCCTTCAAGCCCAGGCTCTCGACGCGGTGCAGCTGGATGCCTGCAGGCTGGCCTCGGTCAATGAAATTCTGACCGTTCTCCTCATGAGTGCCAAATTCGGCATCCCCGTGGTCCCGCATTCCGGAGGAGCGGGAATGGTTGAGCTCTGCTCACACATAAGCACCATTGACTTTATCGTGGTGTCTGGCAAGAAGAGCATTCTAGAATACACGGATCATCTGCACGAGGCTTTTGAGGCACCGGCCTCTGTTACTCCTGAGGGATATCACGTCACGCCGACAGTCCCCGGGTACTCATGCGATGTGAAGGAGGCTCAGTTTGTTGAATTTGAATGTCCCAGTGGTTCATTCTGGGCATCGAGTATCGGAAAAAAGATGATGTGTGATCCATGGCGAGGAGTGCCGGGGGAGCAGACATCATGATTGATTAGAGCATCATCCATTCAACTTGGCTGAGCAGGGGTCATATGGTCCTTTGAGCGTAGAGCATTCTCATTAAGATTTGTTTTTAAATATAACTGCTCACTAGCAATAACTCACATTGCAACATGGAGAATGCTACTGCTACCGAAAAGGCATGCGAATTTGCATGGGGAGTTAACTTTTGCATCAAGCTTGACCGTGATGCCCCTCGGCTGCTGAATGGCTGGACAGCCAGTTCAACAGTGTGGATGGCCCGAAGAGCGATCAGTGTCTAGGGAGCCTGGGAAACTGTCTCCCAATGCTAGTGCGGTCGTGAGAAGTCAAGACACAGTATCCAAGTCTGGCCTTGCAACAAAGTGCAGGCTAACAACAACTAGGCCTCCACTTGCAATGGAAGATGCAGTCTACCAACGCAAACAAATTTGCCGTTCTTACTCTTTCACCTTTTTCCACGTTTCCCCCATGTTTTAGGGCTGTGCCCGACGAAGAATCGTACATCGGACCCGTCTTCTCCCACACTTGACTGCCAACTAACCCAAAGTACGCCATACATACGGTCTTGATTCCATCTCTTCGGCTGCTCTCAGGTCAGTGGCAACGTAGTGACAAGGGCTTTTGCCAATTAGACAGCAATAATGTAAGGGTACCTAGAGTTTGAAGGAAAGTAGCTGGTATTACAAGTCCTTTTGGTACACACAGCTACAACCACATATTTGTCCAATAAAAACACATCAACGTGCCATTACAGTCACCCAAGATTTCAGGGGCTCCATGGGGCGAGGGCATCTCCACTGACCATAGAGCAGTCGAAGAGATGGTATAAAGGACAGACAATGATTGGACCGCGAAACATTCTACCAATAGCAATCCTTCCCCATCGGTGCCCACGACCATGTCAGACTTCTGGCAAGTATCCTTCTTAAAAGTAATTGTGACCGAGTCGAAGTTTTATTACGGAGCGGTTCAGAAATACTTGCTCAAATCTTAGCAGGCTCCTAAATAAGACGATGTGAATCTCGCATGGTCTCAAATTCAGCGGTGCGGATTGAGCATCAAGTACATCAGTACACTCTGACTAATAGTGCTGATAGTGAGTCCTCGATTGAAATGTCAAGGCTCATCTTCCTGGGTTCCTTTCCAGCCCTTTGTGTAGGCACCGTTCTAGCAACCAGGAAAGGTGATTAGGTGTCAAAATCAATGGCGCTTCTCTAACTGTGCGTGCTTGCGAGGTAACCAAGGGTGATGCCAACACTAATGTCACTTTCCCGACTAGGCAATGTAACCCATGTCTTGATCACGGCTTCCCTGGGATCCGGTTGTTGAAACGTGGTGTTTAACCGTTGTAGTTGAGTGGGGTTCTCGGACCTTTTTATTTACAGCCTAGTCGATGCCGACCAACCAGGGAGGAAGCTATTCTTTAGCTACCATCTACTAGCTACTATCTACTATCTAGGATCGGTACACTCTGGCCCCCAACCTTGAGCCAATCCTACGTTGCGCTGTTCCGGGGGGGTCGCTGTTTCACACTTCCAACTGAGCGGCAGTTGATTGTGTCAGGGATAATACAGCATGATATTGACGTGCTTGGCTACAAGACTGCACGCATGTCATGCCATTTTGTTGGAACATGGGAGTCTAGACAACCAAGCGTTTCCAAAGCCACTTTTGAAATCAAACAGATTGCATCAAGACCTTGTTGGCCGCGCATTGTTTTAACCATGACACGTCTCCTATGTGGTCTTGTCGCTTCATTGCTGCTCAGCCCGGCGCCTGTCGTCGCCCAAAACGACACATGCGCAACCAAGGGCAAGCCAAGCGGTAGGGTGCTTCAGGGATACTGGGAGAACTGGGACGGATCAAGCAACGGCGTTCACCCTCCGTTCGGCTGGACGCCGATTCAAGATGCCCGGATCCGGCAGCACGGCTACAACGTCATCAACGCCGCCTTTCCCGTCATCCTTTCCGACGGCACGGCGCTTTGGCAGGACGGCATGGACACCAATGTCAGAGTTGCCACTCCGGCAGAAATGTGCCAGGCAAAGGCGGCCGGCGCGACGATTCTCCTGTCCATCGGAGGCGCGGCCGCGGGCATCGACCTCGGCTCGAGCACGGTTGCGGACAAGTTCGTGTCGACCATTGTCCCCATCCTGAAGCGGTACAACTTTGACGGCGTTGACATTGACATCGAGACGGGTTTGACTGGGAGCGGCAGCATGAGCGCCCTGTCCGCGTCCCAGGCCAACCTTGTCCGCATCATTGACGGCATTCTTGGGCAGATGCCGTCCAACTTTGGCCTGACAATGGCACCTGAGACAGCATATGTGACGGGCGGCAGCGTCGTATACGGATCCATCTGGGGTGCCTATCTGCCCATCATCAAAAGGTACGCCGACAGCGGCCGCCTGTGGTGGCTCAACATGCAGTATTACAACGGCGACATGTACGGCTGCGCCGCAGACTCGTACTCGGCCGGCACCGTGGCGGGCTTCCTTGCGCAAACCGATTGCCTGAACCGGGGGCTCGTCGTCCAGGGCACGACAGTCCGGGTCCCCTACGATATGCAAGTTCCTGGTCTGCCGGCTCAGCCGGGGGCTGGCGGCGGTTACATGTCCCCGAGCCTGGTTGGGCAGGCATGGGATCACTACAACGGCTCGCTCAAGGGGTTGATGACGTGGTCGATCAACTGGGACGGTTCCAGGGGCTGGACCTTTGGCGACAATATCAAGCCGCGGCTGTGAGGGGGCATTTAATAAGCCTGGCCTGTAGTCTGATTTGGATTAGCCCAAGGTCCGTAACATGTTTCCTAGCTCGCAGTGTCATATTTTCCCAACAAACCCAGTTACCCATGAGTTACGGGCATCCCTAATGGCCCTGGTTACTGTAACTCGCAATCGTGTCATAAATCATAAACACGACACCTGAATGTCTCACATACATGTACGAGCACTTCCATCTGCTGTCACAAGTCGGCCGTGCCATGTACGGACCCGTGCGCACCATGTGATTCTTCATGTCGCGGCACCGGACATCAAGGCGGTCAGCTGTGAGATGTATCAAGTACGGATGATATGTGATGAAGAAGAAGAAGAAGCCCGCCATGAGGGTAGTCTCATTTGAATAATATCCATGCGCATGGCGTCAGCTGCGCATCATGAAGGACGGCCGAGACCAGCAAATAGACGGCGGGCACGGATAGTGCAGCGTTTCATCCCGAAATACGGTTCGGCATGATTAATTAGGGACGGCACTGTCTCGTCTGTGCGGTGCAATGATGCAATGGCCGATTTTACTTTCTGCGAGATGAGTACTGTATCCGCGAGATGCAGCACCGACTTTTTACTTTCTGATCTCGAGATGCAGCACCGACTTTTACTTTCTCATCTCGAGATGCAGTACCGACTTTTTACTTTCTGCACCTGCGAGATAACTGTATCGAAAGGTGGAAGCCACAAACGCCTTGTCCGGGCTCCTTGGTGACAATAAGTTGACAATGGGAGACTAGATGGACTAAGCCAAGCCACCAACTTCAAGGCCATGTTGTCGACACCTCGGCCTGCCGGTGTACGCACATACCGAGGGGAGGTCATGCTGTTTTTCCGTCTGAAGCTCCAGAATACGCATCACATGCGGTGCTCGGTACTGAAGATGTGCATGTCTTTCTTTGAGACTCTGCATACGACGCATCACACCAGTCTTATTAATACCGTGCTCTGCACATTACTGCACATTACTGCGGGATCAACATGTCATTTCCGCTCCCCCATGCAACTGACTCGTCTCCATTTGTAACACCTTGGTCGGTGAGCCGCCCAAGTCACCGTTTCGGCGCTTACTACAAGCCCCGAGGATATCAGATCATGGTGGAGTGGGCCTCGCCTTGGTTCAGATATTACAATATGATGCGTGGCCAGGGTGCTAATTCCTCTGCCATTGTGCATTGTGGCCGCAATTGGGGAGCGCCTGGTGACATGGCCGAGCTTGAGCCACTTACACGGACCACGAGGCAGCGCCTTGTACACTGTGCAGAGTTGCAATGGGCCAGTTGATGCGGTTGAAAGTTGGTGTTTGTGTTGGGGTGTCAAGATTGATCTGGCTCAACGCCCCCTGACGAGTCCAGTTCCTTGGCCTTGGATTCTGTAGCGCGGCAATTTCGGACAAGAAGTCGATTCAGCCCTGCACGTTGAACAAAGAGGTCATCTGCCTCTGGTGATTTGCAACCATATCATCGCCTTGCCCGGGTGCTGCTGAGTGCTGACTGCAGTCCTTCCTTAACTTCTACATCACATTCGTCAGTCCACATACAAAATGCAAACATCCGGCGTCATCAACACCCGCAAGATGCGGTACACGGGTCTGGGACTGACTTGTCTCAAGTCGGGATGCCTCGACCCCCCCGAGGATGCCGGCAACCTGGAGGATATCGCCAGCCAGGCGCCTTTCGAGAGCCGCAGCTGGATCTCAAGGGAGGATAAGCTCCATCCTCCCGTGTCTCCGGCCGGACTCGGGCACAACATCGGCCCGTATCCGCTGACGTCGCCGCTCGCCGGCTGGGTCGTGGAAGCATTCGCAGGGTACGCGCCTTCCGAGGCCGGCATCGAGCTCGTCGGGCCCTTCTCCGGCGAGTTCCACCGTGTTCTCAACCGGGAGCGTGCCGCGAGCACCGGCCTCCACGACCTGAACCTCGTCGAGCTCACCTACCAGGTCACCCTGGAAGTCGGCGGCGAGATCCTGCTGGCGGCGACGGAAAACGGCGACGCCGCCGACATTGAGTCCGAGTACCACTCCTCCCACGCCGCCCGCGACGACCAGTTCGTGCCCTGGGGGAAGCTCCTCACCGGCCTCGTCTGCGACCCGCCAATCATCTCGCAGTTCCCCTTTTACCTCATGATGTGCCAGTCCTTCAGCTTCGAGACCGAGTCCTCGCAGGAAAACTACGTCTACTCGGCCCTCACCGGGGTCGACTGGGCCAAGGGCAAGAACGTGTACAGCGACCGCTTCAGGGCCTTTGAGGAGCTGGCCCGCGCCTCCGTGCCCAACCTGGACGACGGGCTCTCGGGGCAGGACCGCTCCTTCTGGCGGGTGTCGCTGGCGTACCTCGACGCCATGAACAAGACGGAAAACGCCAGGCCCTTCACCACCCCCTGGGCCTCCCACATCAGGACGGCCTTCGACCCCTACCTCTTGATGGCGGTCCGGGGCTTCGACACCATCGGCTCCGCCTACATGTGCAGCGACGGCGCCGCCTTCCTCGACAACGCGGGCATGGACTCGCTGATCGGATCCGCGCTTCCCAACGACGTCATGGACCTGCACACGGACATATTCACCGGAGAAACCCGCAACCTGCTCCGCCTCCTGTACCCCAACGGCCAGACCATCGACCAGACCATTGGCACCATGTCGACCGTCTTCTCGGGCATGCTGTGCGAGCTGTTCCGGGGCCACAAGCGCGCCCGGTTCGGGGGCCGCGAGGACGGCCGCATCGCCGCAACGTCTCCCCCCTACAGCTTCTGCAGGGCCCGCCACCGGCGCATCTTCGAGGTCATGGAGGCCTACGTTGCCGCGTACCCCGATTTCTGGGACTGGACGCGGCAGATTTGCCGTCGGGCCAGGGCGCAGGTCACCGAGGCCGGGCTGAATGAGCTGCTCGTGCATGCTCTGCACCGCGGCCGCGACCAGGCTCCTCTCGCCCAGGCGTCCTACAACGGATTCTTTGACGGATATTTCGACATGGTGGAAAACAGCCAGACCCCTTCCGAGTTGAGCAGGACCATGGGCGTCAAGGGCGAGCTCGGCGAGCTTGTTGGGGAAATCCACAGCCTGTGGCACGAGCAGCTCCTGGATGCCGGCAAGAAGCCCGGCTGGGGTCGTGCCTTTGATGAAAAGTCGGACGCTCTCCTGAAGCGAGCCGGCGAGATTCTCGGCTCCAGGCAGGGCATCACCGACGAGGTTTACAAATTCGCCATTGCCTATGGCCGTCTCAGCATGGCGCTTCCTTATATTGCCTATCACACCATTGATGCCATCATTATCAGCCATGGAATTGTCAGGTCCGGCTAGGAGTGGTATATACGCAATTTCTAAAAGTTGATTAATAAATTCTTGTTGATTGCGGGCTACGCTACTGGGATAATTAATTGTCAAGTCCGAGATGTCACAGCCCAGAGAAGGTGCAAATCCACTTTAATAATAACCGTAACTACGCAGCTGTCACTAAAAATTGGGCATGCCACACCGCGTTTCTACTGGCGTTGGACCCCTATACCAGTGCGACAGATGGCCTCGTGCACACATGCACCATGCAACCATTGGCTCATGAGAATACCAAACTTTACCATTTGTATGAATAGCCAGAATGTGGATTCATTGTTGGCGTTGCTTCCACAACCTAGCTGACCGCTACAGCCGTCCATGCACCAAACCAACACCTAGGTGGCGTAAGAATGGCGGATTGGCGCTTTGCGATGAATTATGTATTCTTTCATCGCCTTGTCACTATACTGTACCGACTCTGACTGTACTGACTGTAATGACTCTGACTGTACCGACTCTGACTGTACCGACTCTGACTGTACCGACTCTGACTGTACCGACTTTACTGACTTTACTGACTCTGACTGTAAGGAATAAATCAACACAACCCAGAAAGTGCCATGTCACAGCTGTACGTGCGTCACCAAGCCATGACTGATACAGCACAAGTCGGTGGCGAATAATATAAAGAATAGTGTAAATTACTAAATGGGTACATTCGCAAAATTCAATACAAATTGTACAAGAGCTTGCTTCGCTCACATGCAGGCCCCGTCCCGACTAGCGGCTCAAGCGTCGTGACAGCGTATTCTCGCATAAACTCCCTTGGAGCCAACTACAGGTCTTGGGATAAAGCAGTCGCGAGCGGGCAGCACGTCCTGCTCGGTGGTGTTGAGAAACTCAAAATCAAACTGCTTCACCACTGCGGCCGCTGCCAAGTACAGCTCGGCAACAGCGAGGCTAAACCTTCTTGTTAGCAACCAAGAGGCTTTGCAAGGACGAGGGGAAATCAGAAACTTGCTTTTGGCCAACACACTGACGGCTACCCTTGGAGAAGGACACCATGTACTTCTGGAGGGGGAACCCTGCTTCCTCGGCCTCGAGCCATCTCTCGGGAGAGAATTTGGTGGGATTGGGAAATATCGTCTCGTCCATGTGGACCCAGTAGTTGGTTGAGCTCAGCGGCGTCTGTCCCAAGTCAGTTTGTCTGGCTCATCTTGAGAATTGTACATAACGTACCCCGGCCGGGATAACCCAGTCACCGTAATGCATTGGCTCGCGAGAAATGCGCGGTAAACGGCCAATGGCGCCATGGTCAAACCGCAAGGCCTCATTGACCACGGCACTCTGAACAGGATCCCGTCAGCAGTTGCGACGACAAACAGGCCAAATAGTGCAAAGGGTCGACGTACCAGATACCGCCTCTGCTCCAGCCACTTTAGCAAAGACGACTCCTCGGAGCCGCTGGGCATATCCTTCAAGTCTTGCCTCAACTTGGAAAGAACCTGTGCATCTCTCATGACATACCACATCAGCAGCGTTAGCGTCCATGAGGTTGTCTCGCTCCCTGCCCCCATGAGCGACTTCCCCTCGTCGCTCAACCGCTGATACGACTTTTCTTCGTTTGGCAGGTCACTGTTCAGCAGGGTCGCGAATACAGACGTGCCGCCCAGCGTCTTTCCAGAGATTTTGTCCTTGACCAACGTCTCCACCCTCTTGTCGACAATGGCCTCCCAGCTGAGGAGGCTGGCAAAGGTGTCACTTGTTCGGCGCAGGATGAAGAGGGGGACGGACTTGACAAGGCCAACAACCCAGGGGAACTGCCTGATAAAGGCACCGGCCTCGACGGCGTTCAAGAGGACAGCCTTGAAGTTTTGCCGAAAGTCGTCTTCCTCGAGACAGTTGTAGCCCTCGCCAAAACTGTACTCGGTGATGATGTCGTTTGCGAGGGCAAAGAATGCAACGTCGAGACGCAGAATCCTCTTGACCAGCGAGACATTCCTGAGCCGCTCACAGAGCAAATCGACCTTTCTCTGAATCAACGACTCCATCTCGTAAATGGCCTTTTTGGAAAAGGACACGTTGAGGGCCTTGCGGCGGATGCGGTGATGGTCATGGGGACAAGTCGCAAACGCACCCGTAGGCACGCCAAGAAAGACGACATAGTCGGCGTACTTGTCACGTCTCTTTGAGGCGGCGGCGTAAATCTCGTCGTAATAGTTTGTGTTGAGGATGTGGACTTCATTGGGGTTGATTCGAACAATGGAGCCTGCAAAGACGGTTCATTGGGTGCACGCCGGAGATGGGAAACGGGACATGGAAACTTACCATATTCATCGTGCATTCGCTTAATCTCCCAGCAAAAGATGCCCCGTCCAACAACGTCGTAGTAGAATTCATACCAACCGGTGGCGGCAGCAAGCTTGGGTCCAGGTATGTGGGAGAGCGGGTGGAAATAGAGGCGGTAAACAACCAGCGAAACAAGGTATGCCAGTGCAGCCAGAGCCAGGAGCAGAAGACTGCCAGCAATGGAAGCCACCATGGTCGGTTGTGATGGCGGTTACGATGGACCGAGTAAATGTGCGTGTTTCTTTCTGTAGAGAGGAGTTGGTGTAGGTAGAAACGTGTCGCAGGCCAGATGCTTGGCTTTAGGGGCTGGCGCTCATTCTCGCATCAGCCAGCATTTCAAGGAAGAAGAAAAGAGGGCATAGACCCAGGGCATCGAAGCCATGAAGGTGGCAATCATAAACATCAAATGTCAAGTGTCTGGGCTTGGCTTCCAAAGGTGTCACGGTCCTTCAGCGAGCCAGTAGCCAATGAGACTACAGCTGTAGTCCTTTCTGGGACTCATCAGCACCAGACCAGACACCAGCTGCCTGGCAGTGCAGCACCAGCAGCCAGCAGGTGGCCGATTTCAAAAAGCACAAGCCCCAAGCCTCGTCTTTTGGAAATTACTCGAATAAACGTGACGCGGCTTAGCAAACTTTTGCCTTTAAAACATGCCATCAATCCAGCATGGTACGTCACGTCCAGAAAATACTGTTGGTCGTGGCACCAGCAGTCGCTGGCAAATACGCGGCGGGTCAAGGCTCCGAGACTTTTGCACCCTTGCCATGGAACCGGGACGATGGCGCTGCGCCACCAAGAGTGAATAGTCATGGGTCCTATTGTATGGCCTGACTTTGTCTAATCCTGAGAACAATAAGGAACAATGAAATTCAAGCCCGGGTCAATCGGGTGCGAGCCGGCTACCCTTGAATGGCACACCAAGTACAGGTTGTTTGCTAGTCGAGAGTCGTTGCTATTGTTCCTCCTCACAGTCCATTGACGGCTGCACGGACCAGCTGACCAAACACAAACTTTGATAGGCCAAATCTCGCCATTCATCGCTCATGGTGCATTCTGTAAATAACAGAGGGTTGGAAGAGGTACCCCAGGCCAGAAATTATGATGCGCCCCTCCTGTCGAGGTAATGGACATCCAACATGCGCCCAAAGGTACTTGATGCAGAGCATGCTTGTTTATTGTAACGTTGAATCTTTACACCCCCCATGGCGCTGACTAGTATTCCTGCCAATCAATGCATGTATGTATGATGTATGTATGTTGTACGTATGTACGCTAACGAGAACCGGTCTGTGCAATCAACGAACCAGACCATCGGTACGCTGTAACGCGCCAGGGTTTCCTGCTTGTCGGTAAGTGGCGTCTTCTTCATGGCGCCGTACATGAATGCTCCGAGTCGATTGCTTGCATCGCTCAGGGCCAACAGGCTGAGCTTGTACATTCACCGCCTTCCCTGGACCAGATGCTCCAGGCAACCTTGCAGTGTTCAATGTCGTCTTGGAATTCTCCAAGCTCTCAATGAGCCACGGGCGTCAACGGGCCAGACCATATCCATGGGTCGGGGCATCGTCTCAATCAAAGGCAAGAGTAGACATTTCTGCGTCTTTCTCAATTTACACTGTGCCTGAACATGTGGTTAGCAAGCCATCCGACATGGGTCGCTTACATGGACCAAGGCCAGGCCGGGGTACACAAAGACAACTGCGATGAGGCTGAAATCCGTCATGCAACGCACGAGCTTTGCAGCTCAGGCAATTTGGCAAGGCTCATCCGATTGGCTACTACCTAAAGGGCCTAGATTCGTCGCTACATCCACTCGTCAGTCCACCTCTGACAATATCAATTGTGACCAGTCTGGTGCTAGCCAGGTCGTTCAATCTGCTGGATTGCAGCCTTGTTGTAATTGCGAATGCCCTAGCTTGAGGATACCTATGAACGGCAAAGCGGCAGATCCAAGAGGCAATTCGGCAGGTGCTTTTGCAAAGTGCAACTTGGAGGAGCCAGTCTTTGCGCCTCGACAGCGAGACTGTCTTTGGCCTACAAGCAAAGACTACTAGCAGCATCCGATGCCACATCTTTCCGTGAAATTCAAGTTCATCTCTTCAGTATGGCTATAACCTTTCAAGCGGTCAAGCCTTGTAGCTCCAAGGATAAGAGTGCCGCGACACAAATGCATCCTGTACAAGCTGTCCTCTACTTGCTGGCGTGACTTTATCCTCGTGTGCAGCATACCCAGCCACATCTGCTTGAAATGCACCCCATCTCGGCGACTCTGGAGACCATATATACCCAAGGTCTATCAGCATGGTGTCCGCGGTTTCGCTGTTCGCCAAGTGCCGCATTCAACATGTGGTATTTGCTGCCATCCGTCATCGGCTGCGGAATAAGCGCTGCTTCATACGAGCAAGATGCTCTCCCAGTTGGCAAATTCGCCTTCTTGGCAAATATAGTGACATTCAGCAACAGCAATATACGTATACTATTCACCTTGATTCATTTAACAAGCTCTTTACATCTAGCAACTCATCATCAACCAAATTTGATTCCCGAACCGGCATTCCATGTTGCTGACCCCCCGTCCTGTTGCCCGCCATCATTCCCTGAGGCAGATGGTCCGCCGCCACCAAACTTGATCCCCATTGCTGGATTCCACATTGTCGTCATTGGATTGACCTGCGGCGCCATCGGCTGCGGCCGTTGCACTGAATCCCCTGCCCAGGACTGTATCGACGCCTCGACCGGACTTGACACGGACTGCCTCGCCGCATGATGGGTAGGCTGTCTTGGGGAAGATGGTGCATGGTGTTTCTGTACGGCGGGCTCGGGCGCAAAATATGACGGCTGCGATGGTTGGTACTGTGCTGCAATAGGGCTTTGCAATGGTGTGTGGTTGTGCGACAAGTTGAGCGTCGCCAGTGGCGGCATGCTGAGTTCTCTGAATCAAGCGTTAGTTCATCCAGCTCAGTACAATGGAGTCGTTGGGGATGATGTGAGCCTACTCTTCGAGCGCTCTGGCTTCCATGCGTCGCTGGGCCACCCATCCCTTCACAACATCCCGGAAGCCCTGTCCAACGATTTTGTTGAGGTCGTTGTAAAACTTCCTGCCAACCTCGAGGTTGTTGACTATTTCCTTGTACTTAAAGTAGGCACTGTCCAGCTTCTGCAATGCTTGTTCCCGCTCTCGAGAACCTCGGTCGCCGTGCCTTGCCTTTTGGGACTCAAACTCCGAGTTTGCTCGTTCCACCTCCTTCAGCAGCCGTTGCTGTTCGAGAGATTCCTTGTCCAGGGCATCCAACTCTGGCTCATATAATTTGTCAAGACGCTTCTCAAAAAACTCCTCAAAGTGAGCGGGGACGATTGCCGTCGACGGATAGGTTCTCTCGAGTCTAGCCGCTTCTTTCAGTATGTCTGGTTTGATGTCGTCCTTTCGTGCACTCTCTCGCAGCGTCTCGACCTTCTTTCTTCGCCTACTTTCAAGTCGTAGGATATCATTGTATGCGTTCCGCAACTTTCCGACGGATGCCTTGAGTTCGGGATTGGTATCCCTTTGAGAGCTCGAGGGCACAAAATCCATGAGGCCTCTGTCCGATCCGCACAAAACATGTATGAGCTCCTCGCTGGCAGTAAACTTGTCCCGCACCACTTCGTCGCTGCCAGCGCTGCTCGCAAAGTAACCCTCAATCTCGCCAGCATGTCCCCAAAGCTTTCCTCCTTGGGCATCGCTCTGGCTTTCGGGTCGCGTCCATCGATCAGTTCCATACCTTCTTCTCATCCTCTGATCCTCTTCATTCTCGGCTGCCAGCGCTGATTTCCCTTCTGTAAATGTCGCAATATCTGCGGCTCGCAGCTTATCAATATCGCCAAAGCTCTTCCGCAGTCTTCCGACGGCATCCGCTTGTCTCAATTCCTCGGCATGCTGTACCAGACTCGGTGGCAGGCCGAGAGGCTTTTCCAAGGCCTGGAGAGAGCCGGGGAGGCCAATGGAGCTGAAGAGGGAGTGGATCTCGTCATTGAGAACCTCGAGTTCTTGGATTATATTCTGGTTGACCATGCGATCCCGGCGCTCGTCGTATATCGATATGGCTACATGAACTGAAAATGGCACCAGCCGTGAAAACAGGGCAGGGCCGAATTCTGCCCTGTCTCCCAAAAAGTCAAACGGGTTCGCAACTTGAGGCGGTACACGAACTACTGCCATATTGGCTCTCTCTAGAATCTTGAGCTCTGATTTGGGTGGAACGGGGTCTGGGAATTTTGTCAACGCTATCCTTTGTTTCTCCATGATGAACAACTCTCGCTTACTCAGGAAAATCATATCATTGTCCTTCT
The DNA here is from genome assembly GCA_020975405.1 of Keithomyces neogunnii. Taxonomy (NCBI): domain Eukaryota; kingdom Fungi; phylum Ascomycota; class Sordariomycetes; order Hypocreales; family Clavicipitaceae; genus Keithomyces; species Keithomyces neogunnii. Next base: position 6,831,706 of record JAIOWQ010000001.1, on the reverse strand, counting down.
CGGCCCTTTTGAGGTCCTCTTCCACCTTTCTTTTGAGTCCATTGAGGTCATCGACAACAGTCTTGTTGAGATATCCGCCCTTTGTTTCCTTGATGCCTTCTGTCACGCAGGCCACGGCGTCTAGCAGTCTAGCAACCTCCTCGCCGTACTTCCTCTTCTCCAGGCAGTCGCACGCAGCGCGGTATTGCGCAGCAGCAGCAAAGTGGTGATGTTTTGCCGTCATGTGGTGGATCCAGGCGCTGCTAATGGCCTCGCTCTTCATGGCCGCCTCGCCCGCCAAGTTATACAGGTCGGATACCCTTGCTGCCAGCTTGGCTATGGAGGCATCCTTGTAGCCATCCACAACGGCCTTTTGCCAGAAACACTCCTGGCTCTGCGCCAGCAGCAGCTGCATCAAAGACTCCAAGGTGTGCTCATCCATATCCTCGGGAGGGTCCGACATTCGAAGCTCGGGCACAATGTTCGTCTTCATGTGAGAGAGCACGCCGGCGCCAAGTGAGAAGTAATTGGCAGCCGTTTTGATTCCTTCGGCGGTTCCGCGGGACGTGTTGACGGCAAGCTGCGAGTACAGGGCTGCCAAATTGTACAAAACGTTGAGAAGCTCATACTTGACGTTGTTTCGCACCATGGGTCGCTCAGTGTTGTACCCCAGCGCGGGATACCAGGTAAATTCGGCGCCAATCTGGGCATGGCAAGAGAGTTAGCAGTGGTCATGCAGAAAACCGAGGGGCAACACACGTCGATGGGAAATTTGCCTTCTATCCATGCCAACTGTCCCGCATAAGCCTGGAGCTTCTTCACCCCGCTGGGGTGCGGCTCACGGACACTGATGGCATCTTGGCGCAGAGCGTTGATGACCTCGAGGTCCTGCTTGAACATGTCGGGGTGTTGATCATACTTGGTGTTGATGTACTGCCGAATTACCGACGCCAGAGACAAAGGCGTAGATCGTCGAAAGGGCAGCGACAATATGCTGCCGGTGCTAGTACCATGACCGTTAGCGGCGAGGCTGAGGGATGTGTTGACTGTGAGCGCGCAGGCTTCATGCGCGCAGGCAACAAGGGGGCACAACTCACGTCGCCATGTTGTCAATACAGCTGGGTTGTCTATTCACTGTAGTCGGGCATCGCATTCGGCGTTGTTGCGTCAGCTACGAAACACGTCGTGGCCGGAGCTGGGTTAGACATGCTGCGTCAACAAAGGAGTCCCATTCCTCCTGCAGAGGTTTTGGCTGTCCAGTCTTTTGGAGCTGGACGGAGGGGCTCCAGAGGCCATGCAAGAGTGCAGTGGTGAGTCAGCAGCTATTACTGACCAAACCAGCCCACATTGACGTCATTTGTGCCTCTGTCAACTCGCCCACGACATTTGACAAAAATGGAGTAAGACGTTGGGATGTATTCAAGTAGTTGTCTGTTTTCGCTTATATTTGGCGTGGAATGCGAGCTCTCTTATTTAATGGCTCAGGATGATTGTATTGATGTGGCAAATGCAGCACAGAGCTACGGTTACTGGGTCACGAACACATGCTTACTTAGCTTCTTGCAGGTGCCTGGTACCTAAGCTTCTGCTTCTCCACCAGGAAACAAATATTGACCCGAACCCGAATGACATTCAATAGACTGCAGCCAAATGCATGTCAAAGCTCGCTCGTTTTCCTGTCCACATGAGGACCAGACTAAACCAAATTCACAATTTACAATTGACAATTGACAACTGGAGCCACAACAAGTCCGACTTCTTGCAGCCTCAAGTATCGCCAACCCAACCTCCGTCACAAACATGGCTCCCACCCGTCATGGCACTAGAATCGTCCGAGGCCAGGAACAGCATCAACCTCGCCACCTCGGCGGGCACCAGCACCTTCTTCAAGCACTGGGCGCCAAGACTCTCCGCCTTGTACTCGTCGGTGAGCACGGTATCGATCTGCCTTTGCGTGGCGATGGAGCCGGGCATGATGCTGTTCACGCGAATGCCATGCGGACCGAATTCCTTGGCGTGCGTCCTTGTCATGCCCATGACGGCGGCCTTGCAGGTGGCGTAGATGGGGATCTCGGTCGCAGGAATCCGCCACGTGATTGAGCCCATGTTGATAATGCTCCCCGATCCCTGTTTCTGCATCGCCGGCGCAATGTACTGCGTGAGGAAGAACTGATGGCGCAGGTTGACGTTGACGTCGTACTCGAACGATTCCCGCGTAACCTGGGCCGTGGGAACCCGGGACTTGGGTCCGGCAAACGCAGCATTGTTGATGAGCACATCTACACGGCCGAACAGTGTGAGCACCTTCTGGGCACAGTCCTGGAGCTGGTCGAGATTCGTCACGTCGCAATGGACAAACGTGGGCTTTGTGGCGCCTTGAATCGCGACCAGCTGGTCGATCAGTTTGTGGGCAGAGTCGTCTGCGATATCCAAAAAGACGACTTGCGAGCCTTGTCTGCAGAAGAGTTCCACTGCCGCAGCGCCAATGCCCTCGGCGGCACCTGTTATCAAGACGACCTTGCCGCGAAGACTGGGGTAGGTGGCGTATCTGTCCATATCAAGGTCAGGTGAAGTCAAGGCCAGTTGCGCTTTTGCGGGGAGTCTGGTTGTTTCGGGACTCGGAGAGAGTTGGCAGGCCGGCGGCCGTATTTAACTGTCTGGTGTGTTCACGCAAGCCTGGCAGGTCAGTCCAAGGCAACATTACACCGAGAAAGTAGCCGCTCAAAGGCTCAGCTAGGGTTGCATGGGTTGGCTTGACTCGAAAGATTTGGCGGTTCCCTCTGTTGACCCAATGCAGCCAACGCAACGCACACGAATACTCTTTTCCGGTACGCTACCCCGCCTATACAACCATGTACCTGGTCGCCTGATCTGGCTCTGTTTGGTCTCAACATGTCTGGTTTCTGCTGGATGTTCATGCCACTTTTACCCCGCGTTGAACATACGGGGTGATACTGGTGGCCGAGACCCGAGCAACGTGGCGCCAGATTGGAGGGTGACACCCAGCTGCCAGATACATCATCTCGTATTCACCTTCATTTAAAGACCCTGACCTCCCGACTTGAATGCGGCACACTTGGCTGCGTGTAGGCGGTCGTTGGTCGCCTGTCAATGACATCCAGTTACCATTTAACTTGAGTCGTATCACGGCAAGGCACAGTATTGTCACCGCCTACATGTGTATCCTCTTTCCTCATCATTTCTGAGCCCATTAATAGACACTCTTCAGTAGCCTAAAGTAAACATGATCCAGGCCAAAAGTTAGGCGTACTTGATGTCGCCAAAATGGCCGTGGCTGCTGCCATCATCGACATACGCAGGTGGCGAAACAAATGGGCTCGCACCAGGAACAGAATCTGCATGCGGTGCATTCACCTCTGACTCTGGTCCTGTTCCTACACCGGGCGCAACGGCGGCATTAGACATACCAGGTCTGTCGCCTGATGCCCCGGCCTCAGCTCCCTGGAGAGCCTCCAGCAGCCCACGAGCACCAACAGGCCACAAATTTGGCTGTCCCTGGGATGGGACTTGTCCCTGGAGAATCTGTCGTACCGAGACGGGAGCTCCGTAAAACGAGGCATTGGCGTCCTTCCGTTCCACCACCACGGTGCCGTCAACTTGGACGCCGGCATAGAACCCTCTTGACTTGACGTATGAGAACACCGGCTTAAACGCACTGGCGCTCAGGCTTCGGCGCTTTGTGTCTCCAACCTCTGGCTTAAGCGTGTTATCAGTATGCTGTGCATCTTGTGGCGCTGCGGTTGGTAGCTGTGCATCTCCCGGCACTGGCGCGATTGAGCTTGCAGTCGCTTCCTTGTCAGTCTCGCCTCTTCCACGTCGCATGGCTGCCCCGAATTCAACTGCACCTCCGGCGCCATAGGGGCCTGCCACCACAGCCAAATCGCTGCCCAGACTGACCCTAGTGTTCATGAATGCCGAAAGGGCTTCCTTGCTATTGATGATGCAGACACAGTCATAGATATCCAAGCCGATCTGGAATCCGCCCCCCACAGAATGAACTTGAATGCCAGATGGCGGGCTCCAGGACCCGTCGGGCAGCCGGGCAATCAACACACCGGAGCCAGTGGCACCAGAGACCTGGAATCCGGCGCGGAGCGTGGTGAAGATGGCCAGCCCAACTGCTTTGGATATGACCTTTGGTGGGATCGTGACGATGACACGGCTCTTGGGCTTCTCTCTGGTTGGGTCAATGACATCTCTGCTGGATTCCTGGGCCCTGGGATCGGTGGATGTTGGGGGCTGGCCAGCTCCAGGGTCTGCATATACGCCTTTGGCTATACAAATGCGCTGGCATGTTAGCATGTGTGCATGAATACAAGCAAAGCCGTATGGTGGGAGCTCCAGGGGGGGCTGCTTGCGTACTGCAAAAGGACTTGAGAATCGCGGCGGCCTTGTCGCATTCCTTGTCCAAACTCTCGGGCAAAAAGCTCTGACTCCCAAGCTTATGGGCAATACTGTTGATTGGGGTGACAGCTCCAGCACTCACGACGTGCTTGAAGCGATCGCTCCAGCCGGATTTCTTGCGTCCATGGTGGTCGTCCTGTGCATGCGACTGCTGCTGCTGTGGTGGCTGAGAGTAAGATTGTTCAGGGACCTGGCTCGCCTGTCCATGCGCAGAAAAAGCTTGCACGGTCGGAGGCGGTGCAAATACGGGATTGGCGGGACTGTACGCTGGAATAGTGTACGCACTCTGTTGTTGCTGCGGAGGACGATGCTGTTGTTGATTGAGTTCAGTTGGCGGGGGTGGAAAGTATGGCTGTTCCTGCTGTACCTGACCTGGTGCCTGGGCTGGGTGAGGAGGGGGTCCCGGAGGAGGCGGCGGATAGTACGTATCTCCGCCCAGCTCGGCGATGCCCTCGTTGAATTTTTCGTTGCTGGACATACCGGCGGTCGAAGAAGGGCGAGTATATTGGACAAGGTTCAGGAACAAACAGCTGTGCAAGAACCGTTGACACTTGAGGGAGTACAGGGCCTGGACAATGCGACTGGACTGTGGCTCAGCCCCTCCCACCAAACCAATGACATCATTGTTCCTTGGTCTACCAGAGTATGGGTACCTTCCAGACCCTTATCAATTATAAACAAACTACCTAGGTAACTAGCAACCACAGAAAATTATCAAAATGTCTCTATCTTCAGCGTGTTTTTCATTCCTACATTGATTACTTTTTAAATGAAATGTGGCGCGATGAAATTTCAGAGGCTCTGCAGTCGCCAACCGAGCGCTATCTGAGTAAGAGGGGACTTGAATGTTAGTGGTTTGGAGCAAATATGGCATGAATCATCTTGAAACAAACCATGAGCCAACATCGATAAGGAAACCCATCTGCCAGGCACAGTGTTATGTAAATATCACATTTCAAATCTGGTGGGCTGCTGTGATATTTGGCAGCCTGCCGGCATCTAGTCTCAGCCTCATCAAGCTTAGTACCACAACTCTGCATGAGAGCTGGACGCGGCCCAGTCCAGACATTCCGTCTCGCCAAGGAACTTTCTGTTGCAAGCCCCCGGAACCCGAACAACGCTGCGCTCGGGTCATCCCTCCCGATCGGACACCCAGCCATTTCCCAAGAGCAAATATTTTGTTCAAAAGCAAAAAGGACGACACGGCCTGCCACATCCCGTCGCATTCGCAGTCAATCCACGTACTCGCACAGCAACATGACGGTCGACGACACCCTTGGGCTCCCTCGCATCCTGTGCCTCCACGGCGGCGGCGTCAACGGCGAGGTGTTCCGCCTACAATGCCGGTCCATAATCGCCCGGCTCGCCCACACGTTCCGCCTCGTCTTCATGGACGCCCCCTACACGTCCAGCCCGCACAAGGACATTGTGACCGTCTACGGCGAGTTCGGTCCCTTTTACCGCTGGCTGCCGTGGAATGAGCAAGAACCCGACCTGCCGCGGTGGGCTGGCGCGGAGGATGTCATGAACGGCTGCCTCGCGGCCATGGCCAAGGACGCCGGCTCCGGGCCCTGGGTAGGCCTCTTGGGGTTCTCGCAGGGCGCCAACATGGCAGCGAGCTTGCTGTGGGCGCAGCAGCGGGCGGAGGCCATTCTGGGCGAGGGCCAGGCGAGAACCCAGTTCAAATTTGGCGTCGTCATGGCTGGCAGCGCGCCCATTGTTCATCTGGACCTGCGCCTTCCGCGGCCGAAGCATATTGCCAGCGCGGCCATGCGTAGCGCTGCTTTTGACGACTTTGCAGATGCGCCGGTTGGGGAACATGTGTTGCGTGTGCCCACGTTGCACGTGCATGGGTTGCAGGATGCTGGGATAGAACGACATCGACAGCTGCTCGAGGTGTATTGCAGGCCGGGAACGACGAGGTTGGTCGAGTGGGATGCCGGGCACAGACTGCCCATCAAACCGCTCGACGTCCAAGCCGTCGTCGATGAGATGCTAGAGATGGCGAGGGAGGTCGGAGCCATTCAACATTCATAGACGCTGGGTAGAGATGGATGCGTATGCAGTAGATGTGAAGCACGTCGGTAGCGAATGCCCATTTTAGCGGTAGAGCCATTTCTATAGATAAAGTATGAGGGGATGCAATGTCAAACCACGATTGCAACATGAATGCAACTCCATCAGTCGTTGTTCAAATAACATCTACCGCGCTATGCGTATCCTCCTCCTTCATGCTAGGTCCCGTCATGTTATGCTCGGCAGTCGCCAAATGCAGAAACAACGAAAGCAGAAAATATCAGCCCCGCCAAACTCCAAGTCTTCTGTTCATTACAAAAATTGAAGGGCAAAAGGTTCTACCCGTAAAACAAGGAAGGGAAGAAAGAAAGTGTGCAAAACTGTACAGTTTCATTGGCTATTAGTTTGGCAAATGGCAGCCCTGTCTTATGCCCGTCTGTATCCCAGCGACATCAATCTGTCACAGTTGGGCTTGGGGTATTTGTTGGCCTCCGCCATCTTTTCCTCGTCTTCGTAAAACCACCCCATGGCGTCTTCTCGCAGTCGGCGCTGCGTGATATCCTCGTGCTCGCATTGGTTGTTCAAGTAGCGGAGAAAGTTGGCTTCGGCCGTGTGGTCCAGCTGTAAGAGCTTGGACTTGCTGTATGACTGGACATCTTTGGGGTTGACGTAATACTTGACTTTGTGTTTGGGTGTCAGGCGCTCCTGGGTAAAGGGTGCGGCAGGTACGTCGTAATTCATTCGAACAGATGGGCTGGAAGAGCCGCCCGTAAACAAGGAGGAGAGCATTGGCAGGATGAAAAAGATCAAGATGGGGAGCAGAGTCACCAAATTTTGCAGTCCGCCTTGTTGTTGCTCGCCTTCTTGCGCTTCTCGGGGTCTTCGTCTCGGTCTCGCGCCGCCAAACTGATGTACTCGTATGCCAGGTCCGCCACCGAAGTTGAAAACGAACTGCGGGCCTGTATCAAAAGCTGCTCTGTCAGTATGGTTCCAAGTCGAACTTGTGCGTGAAGAACAAATGGCATATCTCACCTCCAAAGGGTCCGCCGCCGCCGCCAAAACCTCCGCCGCCGCCAAAGAATCTCGCAAACATCTCCTCTGGGCTTATTTCTTCCTCCCACACGCCTGCGCCTCCGCGGCCCATCCCCCCCGATGGCTGCCGTGAAGCAAATCCTGAGAACGGGTTCTGCGCCTGGGCGCTGGCAAATCTACTATCAGGATCGGTGCCGAACCTGTCAAACTTTTCCCTCTTTTCCTTATCGCCCAAGACACCAAACGCTCGGCTGACCATTTTAAAAGCCTCATCAGCATGTTCGTGGCCGTTTTTATCAGGGTGTGTCAGAAGCGACTGTTTGCGATAGGCTTTTTTGATGTCTGCTTCTGTGCACGTCGTCTTGACGCTTTCCAGCGCCAGGATGTCGTAAAATGCGGTGGCGTTGCATCTCCGAATACGCAAAACGGCCGCTTTTTGCTCCTCGGTGTAAGTTCGCCCCTGGTTGCCTTGGTTATGTTCGCGAGAGCGAGCCGACGAGTCGCCGCCCATGCTCGCTCCGGAGGCTGTTGCGCTAGGCATTGGATAATGCTGTTTCTTGGCAACGCGGTGCTATTTTCGAAATGATCAGTTTATGTCATGAGTGGGGATCTTTCAGCAAGGCGGTTCGATTATTCGCGTCGTTTGGTCTGCGTTCCTGCTTGTCCAAAGTCGTGGGTGGAATTCGGGGCAAGTAGGAGGAACACGATGGGGCAGGAAAGTAACCCGAAACGGTTTGTAACCTGAAAGCGTTCCACAGTGCAGCGAGTCGTCGGCGCAAAACAAGCAAGATGCAGCCTGTGAGAAATAGAGCGATGTCTAGATACAAGGCAAATCGCAAAAAGCCTGGGAAATGCGCTGGGATGTTGAGGACGAATCTGTCCACAGTCCACGGAGTCGAATCGCCGCCTGGCAGCCAACCACGGGTTGTTCCACAAATACAACAGTTGTTCTGCAGTCCCACCAAACAGTCAGGTGGCCGCCACGTGATGGGCGGTCCGTTGGCTACCCTGGACTCAAGGGTGTCTTCCAAGGGGCATGCAAAGTTGATATATCAATCTTGAGAGCCATGTTTAAATGGCTCGCATATGGTTTCTGTAGTGGCATGTCAAACTTGTAGTTCTGGGAGATGACTATTCGTCCTGTTGTCTCGCCTAAATTTCACGAACCGTTTCGTCTGACCTCTTATCCTGTAACATTCGTCATGTTATGGGACGAATATAGACAAAGTAAACAAAACTCTAAAGGCAGTAGAATGTGAATAAAATAGAGAATAATACAGCTGCTCAAGTATTCGGCAGGTCCTGGTGATCTTTGCTGTTCCACTCATGGAACACGGCTTGGTTGCAGATCATGACTCGAAAGTCACGTGACACCAATATTCCCCATTCCAACCTTTTTGGACAGACCACTTGATGTTAACTCGCAGACACTCTCCGCGAGGTGAGCAATTCTCAAACCCAAAATGCAGGCAACGCGAGTGCTGTTAAAGCGCTCAGTGTGGAAAGGTATGTCTCCATACCATTGAGCAATTAACATGAAGACAAGCTCAATTGCTAATCAACCACGCAGGACCACATCTTGTCCCGTACGCCCAAATGTTCATCTCCTTGACCCGAACCCGTTGTTTCTAACGATTGCGCGCGCCCTAGGCTCCCGATTGTTTTCCCCAAAAAGCAAGGCGACAAAGTACCACCGGTTCGGACACAGGCACGCTCAGCGACGATATTACCCAACTTTGTCGGGTTGAAGTTCGAGATTCACAATGGCAAAGATTACCACCAGGTGACGATAACAGAGGATATGGTTGGACATAAGCTGGGGGAGTTTTCACCGTATGTTTGGACCTCGTGTGATAATTAGGAAGAGGAGATGATGAAACTGACATGAATTGGTGCGCAGGACTCGAAAACCGAATATCTGGGATAGAAAGTAAGGGCTTGTATTGATGGATTTCCCAAGGTTAAAGATGGACAGGGTCTTTACTGCGATTTGTACAAAATGCATGTAACAACATAGCGAATTATGACGAAAATAAGAACGATAACCACTTGAAGTAATGGACAGCCTTGTTATGTTATTGTTTTGGTATAACCTTGCAGAAAAATTCAGACAACAAACGCCTCAACCTAAGTGACCTAATTGTATGCCTCCCAAACGCCTTGCACCAACTCCAAAAGCAAAAAAATCATAGCGACGCCATTGAGTTTGAGACGGCATGCACGGCGCTCATGTAGAGCTTGCGCACTGCTAATCTAGCGGTAGAATTCGCTCCGCTTGACATTGACGCCATACTCGCCGACGGCCATACCCAAGTCCTCCATCGTCAAGACAGTTCTGTTTTGGCTTCCACCCTGACCGCCACCGCCGTAGCCAGGCCGTTGAATGCCTAGTGGTGCGCCCTTGCCTTGGTCCTTGTTCCCGGGTTGGCCAGCCTGTTGTCCGGGAATGGGGAATCCAGCGGCAGCACCGAGTGTACCCATTGGATTATTGGTGTTACTTGACGCGCGGATTCGACTGTATTGATATGCGTCTGCGGCAATGTCGGCTATAAACTTCTGCGTTGCCAGAGCTAAAAGTCGCGCCAGTCGGGCATCGGTTTGAGGTGGTGGCGGGAGACCAGCCTTGGTCATGTAATAATTCGTGACGGCGTCGGGGATCTGGCGTGCAAATTAGCCGATACCGTCATTCATGGCGTGGAAAATGGACTCTGCGCTATAGTCTTACAATCGGAGCATAGTCATCAATCTTGTTTACAAACTCTCGTAACGAAGTATCCTTTCGAGCTGGTAACCTGGGGTCTTGGCCTGCAGCTATCTCTGGTGGCGGCGGATTTGGCCCGTCGGTAACTTCTCGATTCTCCAATTGACCATTTTGTGTCACTGGCTTGGAGCCGGAAAGCTCTGGCGCGTCACTGGCCATTTTGTAAATGCGGCTTGCGTGTGCTTTGGAACTGTGGCCGCTGGGCTAAATGGAGACGTTACGTGGGAGGACGGGCAAAGAAGATGGCCCTGAAGGTCACGGAGGGACTTGGCTATAAACAGCAACAACAGTGCGCAATAGACTAGCAGATGATGCCTAAGTGACGAGGTGGATGGAGATGCGGGCACGTGACGTGTGTTCTGATGCATCAGAAGCCATCAAAGAAAAGCGCCGCCGTCATCACGTGACTATCTCTCAGGGCGGCCATTTGGCAAATAACTGGAGTAGATGTGTCAACTTGGATGGGCCCGCTAATACCTAAATGCCGCCCTTGTTTTGCGTATACTTCATGAATCTATTGTGGTAGTCGTGGTTGTCAAGCAATACAGCATTATCAGAGTGACAGCTCGGGTTTCTCTCAGCACATGAAATATACCTTTTTTCATTAATTGCTAAGCTATGGGTTGAGGGTTATTATAAAAGGCCACACGGTTCGTTGCCGTTTGCCATACCCTGTCTTGTTGCCACATATGCCTTCACTTTTCCTCAGGTCACGCTTTCTCCTTCTGTAATCGTAGCATCAGGCCAAGGCACGCCTGAGAGCCATAGCTGTGCAAACGCCAAATGTCATGACCGACCCCTAAATTTCATTAACTTTCGCCCCCAACGCCACCGTACCAGCCAATATAGTGGCATTGTGTGAATATTTGATGTTGCCTTATTTGCTAGACACGAGACGTCGCAAATGGGCAGCATTTTTCCTTGTTTTGCTTCTTTTACAGAGTCGACAGTTGCTTAGCTGGCAAAGAATTGCCGCGGTTGATGCAACATCTCGCACGCAAATTGGCCCTCGCCAGATCAGCTGCACAACCGCCTAAACGGGGAGCTTGAACTTCTTGCCTTTGAGAACCTTGGTGTAGTAAACATAGAAGAAGTCGCTGTACAAAACGGTCTGGATAATACCGGCAATGATGGCAATCCAATCGGTCTTGTACTTGGTGTCCATGGCGTATCGGTAGATCCAGTTGGGAATGTACAAAGCTCGGTAGCTGCCCAAAGCAAAAAGGTAGTGGGTTGTGATGGTTTCGGCTTCGCCCGTACGTTGAAGCATGAAGAGTTGCGGCAGGATGGCCACAGACTCCAGCCAGATGGAAAATGCCCACATGATTTCAGAGAAGGTATATTTGTAAGGGAAAAGAATCGCCAGGACTGCGGCGCCAGCAAGGAGATACTGAACGCGAAAGGTGTCGACGTTGGGATCGTTTGTGGGCTTGTAGGCGTTGGTCATGAGGTAGATGATGTATCCCTGGGATCCGATGAAGAGGATCTTGAACATGATGTTGTATAAACTTTCAGTCGCGAATAAATCTGTCAAAGTCACGGGTTAGCCATGCGCCCAAAAGCCCCCATGTGAAGAGTCTAAATGCGGCTTCAAAGCGTACCGAGATATCGCGTCACGTAGACAAAGAGGTATAGGGCTTGTGATTTGAACGAAATACCGGAACAGCTCTGTAGGTTGTCAGCGACCATGACAGGAAGCCAAGTCCTTGGGGTCGGAGTTGTGTGCTATGGAAGGGATGCAGCGAACATTGAGTTGAACCATCTTGTGCAACAGGATCAAGATACTCGCCAGATGCGAGAAATCCGCTGGGAGAAGAGTCAGCAGTTGAATTTTCCCACGAGACTGCGCATTGGATGACGGCGCAGCGGAGGTTCAAGTCGTGAGGTGAGCAACGACGCACCAGCAATGCGGAAGATGTTGAGAGTCATCTTGAGTTGCGCGTGCGACCGGGGTCGTAGACGAGCCTACAGCCGGCGAGCAATTGGAAATTCGAACTCTATGCAGATTTGTAGAGCTTGTTGTCGGGCGGTGATGCGCTATCAACTGCAGTGTTGAATGTTGTCGAGAACGAGGCGGCTGGCGGCTTGAATGGGTGTAGCAGTCGCACGAAAAAGGGAGCTCCGGTAGGTATGTAATCAAAGAGGACACGACATCTGAACACGGTACATGCTCCATACGAGCAAAGCGGTTGGAGCTGCGGCGATCTGCTAATCAGAGACTCGGACCACAGAAGCCATGGGCCCACATGTCTCCAGTTCCCCACCAAACGGACTGACCTGACAGCAACAGTCTCAGGGCCAGGGCAACTCTTTCCAGTACCTCCTACCTTCGCGCGCGGCCCCTGACAAACTGCTGTCTTGCAATAGATGAAAAATTATGATACAGTCCACATGACTATAAATTGATTACAAGACAGCAATTTGTCACCAAACCTGTCACCAAAAGTGGTGGCGCGCCATGGTACCTTGGGTAGGTACTTTAGGCTGGCGACATCTACCAGAATGCAGGCGTACCGTCGCGCATTATTTAGCACCTGCCATGGCAAAGAGACAGAAATGGGGTTTCCATACCCAATACCAGGCCGCCACCTGCAGCATGGACACCATTTCCAGCAGCTAGGGCTCCAACGTAGTTAAAGAACCGGAATTGTACGGTTTTCAGTATCATGTGAAGTAAGTATTGCTCAGAGCTCCAAAGATTATACTTCCATTACTTTTGTCTCCTACCTTGGCGTGACAAAGACAGTGTGCTATCATGGTACTGTATGCGTCAAGTGGCTTGAACTTCGCCTTGTGATGAGTGTACTTGATTGGGAAAGTTGAACAAGTTTGTGTGTGACAGCGACCATACTTTGCTGATATGTTTCTATTAGACTTTGGCTCGCAAGGTTATACATTCGGACGTTATGGCTCATATGACGAACCCGGAAGCTTAGGTGACGAGACATAGACAGCGGCCGTTGACGAGTTGGAGGAGGCATATGGCTGACACCCTGACGCGCAAAAGACGAGATTCAATTTTAAACAGTCGCACAAGTAGAACGTTTGGCAAGTAACTTGCTGCCATGCATTGCGAAGGAGTGGCACCGTGGCAAGTAATTAGTCTCAGAGCCTCAAGCTATCTGCAAAGTCTTGGACTGTATCACGGAACGGTTGATCAGGCACAAACCCCAATTGTAAAGCCAACGAATCATCAAACTGCGATGGCCAGCTATCCAAGATTGCTCGTAGAGCAGGTGTCGGTTCATCCCGTCGGACCAAATTGACGGCCTCGTCGCCGCCAACTTCCCGTAGTGCTTGAAGCATGTCCCTTACTGTGACTACTCTGCCTGGGAGCAAGACTTGTCGAATATGAGGAGATATACAGTCCACTGGTAGAGTCAGAGCAATAATGAGATTCTTGACAAGCGTTCTTGGGGAGCATATCCAGCACTTGAAGTCGTCTCCGCATGGGATGCTGGTCTCTAAACCCTGAAGCGGCTCTCGGATAATACTGCTCATCCAGCTGCTCGCGGCCTGGGTAGGTTTCCCACTTCGTACGGTTATTCCCGGAAGTCTAAACGAGAATGCCGTGATGAAGCCGCGACGATTGTAATCATTAAGCACAGCTTCGATCATGATCTTGTGAGTCCCGTAGCTTGTTTCCGGCGTACAGACTGTGGCCTCTGATGGCAAATGGGCAAGGGGAGAGCCATATGCAGCAATTGATGAGGTGTATATGACCCGAACGCCAGGACAGCATTTCCGTACCGCTTCCAGTAGCTTGAGCACACTGTACAAGTTGACACGATAGCCCAAGTCCATGTCTGCTTCGCTTCCCCCCGACATGATGCCATGCAGGATGTAGATGGCGTCAAAGCTTTGGCTGACGACGGACTCGGCGTCCTCGTACAAGTCGACCTGAAGACATGTCGCACGATCACGTTGACCCGACGCGCTGGGCGGGGTTGCAGGCTCGACAATATCAACCAAAGTTACCGAATGGCCAGCATTAAGCAAACCCTCTGACAGGACCTGGCCGATGAATCCAGCGGCTCCGGTGACGAGAATCCTCATGGTCGAGGCCGTGATGTGGGAGAGCAATTATTGCGCCAGCCTGGCGTTCTGAAGAAAAGCACGATGCGGAACCAAAGTTCGGGCCAGGCTGGTCAACTCTGTGCTGTAGCGAATGGCTGAGTTGAAGCTCTCTGCATGATTCTAAGACCTACCTTAGGTACCTAGGTACAGTACTTATAGGTAAGTCAGTACTTTAGGCATGTGACCGTGCCACGTCCGTGTTGTGACAACGAATGTGAACGGGCCACCATTCGTCCCAGCCAATGAGATGACTATACCAGACATGAGTACAGTAAGACCTCGATCCTGCAGACAAAAAAAATGGCCGGGCTTCCTACAGGGGGTCGCATTTCAGCTTGTGGCAGCCTTGATGGCGCATCGCAAAGTTCCAGAACAACAGAACAATGCCTTGAATTGTTTCCTCAAGCTGCTTTTCATGGATAACCCCCGTCATACGCAGCTTATTGCCCAGACGCCGAAAGTCATGATTTTACCGGTTATTATGCAAATCATCGGCTGGTGCAACGTTTCGACAATTGCTACCGTCCTTGGCTAGACTAACATGTCTTGGCCATCGTTGGCGCCGGCATAGACACAGAGCATAACAATGGGGCGAGGCCAGGATCGGCATTTGATCGGGATCGCCTTGCTTATTGCAGTCATGTCCAACACGAAGAATGCGGGGAAGCCTGCCCTTTGAGACGCTGGGTTTTTTAAAGGAGGTAGTTGCGCGTATTGCCCAACAGTGATGGGGATGGTATAAAAGGTCAGTGTCCCCAATCATCGGATCCTGGTAACCAACATCCAGGGACTCGCCCGCCATATCTTCGTTGCTTCACCACGGGGCTCCTCGAATGTAGAGGCACTGCACATCTATCACGATCATGGCAAAGAATACGCAGGAGGCTCAGGTGGAGCACGGCTCGCTCCCTGGGAAAGATTCGCTGGAAAAGATGCCCTGTGCGACTGAAGCCCAGAGGGAGCTGTTCCTTACTTTCGCCAACAAGGACCCCGAATGGGTGGCCACCCAGGACAAGAAGTTGGTCCGAAAGATAGACATGCGTCTGCTGCCCTTTTTAATCGTCATGTACTTGCTCAATTTTCTCGATCGATCCAATCTCGCGCAGGCTCGACAAGGCTCCTTGGAGGAAGATTTGAAAATGCAAGGGTCCGACTTCAACTTGGCCACGTCTATTTTCTTTGTGGGATACTTGCTCATGCAGCTGCCGTCAAACGTTGTTATTACACGGGTCCGCCCGTCCATCTACTTGGCCTCTGCAGTTGTGCTCTGGGGGGTTGTGTCTACTTGCAATGCCGCAGCTCACAACTTTGCGCAGCTCGTTGTCATCCGCTTCTTCCTAGGTACGTGTCTCTTCCTTTCCGGCCCAATCTACTCCCTGCTTTGCTCTCTGTCATCTATACATTATCTCACCCCTTTACGTAGGCTTTGTCGAGGCACCATTCTTTCCCGGTGCCATCTTTCTCATGTCGTCATGGTATACCCGAGCAGAGCTGACACGTAGAGTTGCGTGGTTTTACACTGGTAACTCGCTCGCCAACATGTTTGGAGGCCTAATCGCATATGGCGTTCTGAAGGACTTGGACGGTGCGCATGGCATCGCTGGATGGGTATGTGAGGCCTGGATTGCAACATCCGTCTGGTCAGTTCTCCGCTAACCGATCTGGCTAGAGGTGGCTATTCATTGTTGAAGGAGTAATCACAATTGGCCTTGGCATCATTTCTGCATTTGTCTTGCCAGACTACCCCCAGACGACTCGCTGGCTAAGTGAAGAAGAAAGTGCCTTTGCCTCGTGGAGGCTGCTGGCTGACATTAGCGAAGCGGACGACGGCAAGTCAACGACGCTCTGGCAGGGTCTTCAGTTGGCATTGAAAGACTACCGCCTCTACATTTTTGTCCTTTTAGCCCACATGAGTTTGCTGTCGCAGACGTTTCAGTATTTCTTCCCCAGCATTGTACAAACGTTGGGATACGACCCTCTAATCACGCTGCTGCTCACTGTTCCTGGTACGTCTTTTGAACATGATGGCCATTCAAATACGAAAGGGAACCAGAATAAGCTAACCAGTGCGCCTCTACAGCCTGGTTCGCTACATTTTTGGTGTCCATCCTGGTCAACTGGACAGCAGCCAAGACCAAGGACAAGTCCATTCACATATTTTGCCTCATGACCATTGCCGCAGCGGGAAACGCAATCGCGACGGGAACTACGGCAGTTGGCGCGCGATTCTTCGCCATGTTTCTCATGCCAATTGGCGCCATTTCAGCATACACTGTCATCGTGGGCTGGGTTGCCAACTCTTTCCCGCGACCGCTCGTTAAGCGGTCGGCATGCATCGCGATCGTGAACATGATTGGAAATACGGCAACGATTTACGGAAGCTACATGTACGACAAGAAGCAGGGCCCGCAGTACATCCCGGGCGGGAGTTCCAACGCAGTCATTAGCTTCCTGGTTGGCGTACTGGCCTTGGTCTTGCGCCATGTGCACAAGTGGGAGAACAAGAAGCTGGAGAGGGCGGAGAGTGAAGAGATGCGCAATGAGACTTTTGCAGACCGTGCGCCACCGGGATTCAGATATATTTATTAGTAGCCAGCCTTTGAACGGATGGGTGTTCCCGACTCTTGTCTATTTAGCGGTCTGTGTATTGTACCCCAATACGCTTCGAAGTAGTGTGTAGCATGAAGCGAGACAGCAGACAGCATTGCTCTCGATTCCTGTTGAATGCGTGGGTCCTCCAATGCAGGCAACAACCCCAAGCATGGCTGGCAGGTTGACGACAACCCGACGTCAACACCGCAGCATTTATTAGTAGCTGGGTGAGCTACGAAGACGGTCCCAATCGAAACCACCATGTCCAAAAGACCCGCGGCGGCCATCTCTACAGACCAGACGGCGGGCCGTGATGGGGGCGAGCTACAATGCCAAGGGTCTGACGACACACGCAAAAATTCACGCATCGGGTCGGGTTCCCAAGCTCCTTCCCAAGCTCCTTCCCAAGCGACCTCGGCAAAGCGGCGAATAACATCCTGCGCTGCGTGTCGCAAGCAAAAGGTGCGGCCAGCCCTGACCTCAATTCGCCCTTCAATGCGCACACTTACCAAGCAACCCCCGTCTCCGTCAGATCAAATGCGAGCTCGTGACGGAGCGCCCTCCGTGTGAGCGATGCAAACGGCGCAACATAGAGTGTGTCATCAACGCCGGGCTGCGTAACTCTATCCTCGATCAAAGGTAATATGACACGACCTCATTATACTGCTATTTCACAACCCCCCAATGCCGAGTCGCTGATTCGTGCAGACAACTCGCCATCCTTGGCCGAGACTTGGGCAGAGTCCACGCTACACTAGAGGTTGTTTGCCAGCGGCTTGGAGTAGAGCCGCCAAATCCTCTGGAGTCGGCGACCCTGAGCAGTTCTGCAACAGGGGTTTCGATGCAAGATGGGGACTTGGATAATGGCGAAGATGGGCTGTATGACCAGTCACAACAGAACTCTCCCTCTGCGGTTCCTGCCCCAATCGATGCATATCTCGCCAAGCCGGAATCTTACGGCTCGACTTCGCGCCTCTACAAGAAACCTGATCTGATTAGCAAAGGTCTGATCATGATCGATGATGCCGAAGTTTTGGCCAAGCACTACCTTGTCGAAATGGACCCCATCCTGTACGGATTTGTCAAGCCGCACAAGACTCTCCATGGTCTCAGGAATGCGTCGCCGACTTTGATTGCAGCTGTTTGTACAGTCTCTGCCCTTCACATGGCGGATTATGGCCATCTGTTTGAGACGTGCTACCGTGAGTTTAGGCATGCCGTATCTGCAGCTCTATTTGAAAGACAAGACGTTGAGCACATCCGAGCCCTGCTCATTGGGTCGTTCTGGCTTCCCGGCGCATCCAGGATTCTCCTCTGCGACGCTGTGCGGCGCGCTGGTGACGCAAAGCTTCACCGGTACATCTTCAAGGCCATTAGTGAGAAGCCCAACAATCCTTCGAGCCCTGGCAGCTGCAGCATCGATCAAACAGACTCCCGCGACCGTGTCAGACTGTGGTATGGCATCTTCATGAGTGATCAGCACCAATCCATCCTGAACAACCGAGAGGGTCTTTTGTCGCTGCATCTAGAGATTCTGGAGAAGAGAGAGGAATACCTGGAAAATGAAGCCCGCACCAGCCACGACCTCCGCCTCGTTGCGCAGTCTGAGCTGCTCCTGATCATGGCGAGGATGAAGCGAGTGTTTGGTTCAGAATACCTCACGCCCGTTCCGGCGTCTCAGGCGCCCGAGTTCCCCAAGTTCTCTCAAGAGTTGGACGACTGGATTGGCAGCTTCCGCCCAAGATTTTGTGAGTTTGAAATGGGCCTGACTGCGCGATGGACGTGCGGCGAGACTGATCTGGAGATGAATAGACCCAGACCCAGAAATGGGCAAGTTCCCACCGCTGGCATTCAGACTTCACCACCTTTTTGGGAAGCTATATCTTGGGCATCATGTTTTTCGAGGTTTACAGGGGCAACCGATCCCACCCGAACTTCTGACAGCTGCTCGGATGGCATACGACGCAGCCGTTGCAATCTTCCGCATGATCATTGACACTGACGGGCTTCTCATCAACCTCTGGAAGGTCCCTGGTTACATCCACATTATGGTTTCGTTTGCTGGTCATTTGCTTCTCGAGATGTGCATCAGACATCGCCACCAGCTTGACATGAACGTTGAAGAAGACTATCACATGCTCAACGACGTGGTTTGTGCCCTGAACAACATCCGTCTCATCCCAGCGCATCCCTTGAACCGGGTCGCCAACGGCCTTGGAAAGCGCTTATTCGATTTCGCAGCTCAGTATGGTAAAGAGTGTCTGGCCGGTTCTGTAACTGATTTGCCGCATGGCGACGGACAGATTCCAGGCATGACAACAACGGCCACTTTAGGGGACATGTCACATGAAGCCCCGGGACCAATGTTTGACATGGGTGATGACTTTTTCTTCACAGACTTTAGTGATTTCTCATTTCAGGAGACTCCAATGGACACATGGGAATCTAGCGCGGTTCCAAAGCCTGCTCGGGGGGATTGAAGTCCCCGGCCAGCCAAGATGCCCAAGGAGGTGCAGCGCCGTGGTCTGACGGATGTAAGGACAATGTGATGTTTCTCAAAGTGAATCTTGATTTTTTTTTAATACATGGACTTGATGACGATTGTCACGTCTGCGTCGAGCGAAAGTTTCATGTAGATCTCTCAGCCGCAAGCTTGCGCCGATCTCGGCCAAGTTGGTGTAAATGATGAGCAAACATGCCGCCCAGAGATGCGATGCGCCGTGAACCACCGAAACGAACCAGGGGCGCTAGTCGGTGACTCAGTGCCACTCAGTGGAAAGGAAGGCAATTAGCAAGCACTTTCCTTCAGCATAACGGGCGAAATAGAAATTGCCCGCGACAAAATCCGAGAGGGCGTTGCGCGACTCTGAGTCATTCATGGTTCAAATATAACAATTCGCGTTGTTCGATTCAACGTGTCCAGGACCTACACCAAGTACAAGACAGACTTGGCCATTGTCATGAATACCAGCGTCAAAGCCAGTGCCAAATACCTCGAGTCGTTGTTTGGCCTCACAGGCCAGGTGGCAGTGGTCACCGGGGGCAGCTCGGGTATCGGCCGTGAGATGGCGATTGCACTTGGAAGTGCCGGAGCATCTGTTGTTCTCATCGCGCGCAGACCCGAGCCGCTGCAACAGGCCTCGACGCACCTATCTAGCCTTGGAATCCGGGTCACGACGCTCCCGATTGACGTGCGAGAGTCCGAGGCCATTCGAACGGCCGTCCTCGCGCAGCATGGAGTGCCAGACATCCTGGTCAATGCTGCCGGGATAAACTGTCGCCCGCCGCTTGACGCGATCACGTCTAGCCAGTGGGACGAGGTACTTGCCATCAACCTGACGGCGCCGTTTGCCCTAGGGCAGGCTTTCGGCCCAGCCATGGCCCGCAGAGGAAGCGGGCGCATCATCAACGTGGCCAGCCAGCAGGCCTTTCGCGCATTCGGCAACAGCGGCGCCTACGGCCCATCCAAGGCTGGACTTGTCGCGCTCACCAGATCTCAGGCCGAGGCCTGGTCTGCCAGGGGTGTGTTGTGCAACGCAGTGGTTCCGGGACTGGTCGAAACACCCATGACTGAAGCCGTCATGGCCGATGCTGAGAAATCCAAGATGCATGCCGCACGAACAATGATTGGGAGAAATGGTGTGCCAGAGGACTTTGGAGGCACCGCTGTGTATCTAGCTAGTCGAGCCAGCAGCGCAATGACGGGCCAGGTCATATTCGTCGATGGGGGATATTCGTCTACTTGAAAAGAACATTGCCACGATTACACCAAATAGACGTGCCCGGTTCGTTGGGCAACTGACTTTTTAAGTGATAATTGCTTGCCTAGTGGTGACATCCTTGCGCCATGCCAATGTGTGCACCTTTGGTGAATTTGGTCAATTTCGTCCCGAATTGCCAGTGCCCAAGGCCTTGTTTGGGTCTCAAAGACGTTGAAGATGGAAGTTGCTTTATCTCAAGGTTCATATTTCCTGAGAAATCAGCATGTATCAATCTCACCACGGGGCATGTATAGCGACAAAGCCCTTCGAGGAGCGCCTGTGCCAGAGGTCATGGAAGAATGGAGCACAAATTACATAGGATGACGTCCCCGGACATCGGGAAAGAAAACGCATTTACGGATTTTGTATACTTATTTTCAAAGTAAAAGGAACATGAAATGCTTCGTTGCAGCCCCTTTGCCAAGTGTCCATTGGCCACACCTGTTTTTAGTGTGACAGGCACTGGACCCGTCTGAGGACCCACACCCACTTATGCAATTTAGCGAAATATTCCACCTACAAAAACTCCCACCAGAGTAGCAAGGGAAAAGTTTTCTATCCATCCGCAAGCCAATTACTTTTTCCCACCACAAAAGCGTCCAAAGATGCCTTGAAATTCCCATTGACATTGAGTCTCCTCGTTAGAGGCCAATGCATCTTCTTCTAATTCGCCATGGAGAAAGCGTTGACAATGTGGCTGGCCTTTATGCCGGCTCGCGCGATGCTGCGTTGACGGCTCATGGAGCACTCCAAGCTCAGCTTTTGGCGTCTAGCCTCGTCGACCTGGACTTGCATGCAACACATGTCTTTTCCTCCAACCTTGAACGGGCGGCCAAGACGGCGAAAGCCATCTGCGACGCCCAAAACAAGGCTCATGGCCTTTCCTTGACCGTCGTCCAGTTGCCCGAACTTCGCGAGAAGCACTTTGGCAACTGGGAGGGTGTCAAATTTGCACCTGGAGCCTTGGTTCAGAGACCAAATCAAACGGGTGCTGAGACTGGGGAGCTGCTAAAGGCGAGAGCCAATGCATTCTTGGAGCAGCACCTTGCTCCTCTGCTCACCCCGTTGGTGGTCGGATCCGAAAAGAGCTGCATCGTCGTGGTCAGCCACGGCATCAGCCTTGGGGTTTTGACTCTTGCTCTGGTCGAGAAGCTCAGCGCGACCCCTGGGGATGTCTCGATGCACCGGGGCTTGAGTCAGTTGACATCCACGAGGCCATCTTGGAGCAATACAGGCTACTTGCATCTGGCCATCACAGCTCCCAGCGCAGGATTCGCCTTTGATAACAACGCCGCTGGTTGCTCACCTTGGTTAGACCTTGGAGTCAAGGTAGTGCGCATCAACAGCACTGCTCATTTGAAAAATGTTCGCAAAACTCGCGGCGGAATAGGCAGCGCTGCGCACGACGAGAAGCAAAGGACTCTGGAGCGCTATTTTGGCGAGCCATGCCGAAAACGAAAGGCGCCTAATTGAACTGCTGCATGACACTGCGCATCAACAACAGGTACATATCCCCTCTCCGTTCAACTTCCCAATTCCCTTGGCAGAGTGCAGGCGTCCTGGTGACGCTTTATATGATGAGAACACAATTAATTCACAGACCTGTTCTGAAATACAATGTGGAAACAATTTTGTCCAACCGCTGTCTGATATGCACTATCCTGCTTTGTCCTTGCCAAGATTCGATTCGTTCAGTTACCTCACATTATGTATGAACCTCGCTAATTTGGCAAAAGCTTACTAGAAGATGAGTCTGCACGATTCACGATGCCGATCTACCGCCACGGCCATCAATTTGTCCATTTGCCTGCTTGTTGTCGTAGTCATGCCTTGCTCCAAGCCATTATTCATATGATGCTCACTTGCCCAATGATGCATCCTGTTGGGCTGAATGGCGTTTGTTGTAATCTACTTGATATATGTGAACCAGTACAGACTTTGTGAGGAAAGCTCCCTAAAAATACTTGCTGGATAGTCACCGCCCATGCCAAAACAATCGTCTCTTATCAACGGGTATCATACATTGGTATCATACATAGTATCATACATCGGTGCTTTCTTCGTCCCTGCCCATAAAGACCTTGTACATCCTGCGACTGATGGCTTGCCCAATTGTCCTATCAGACAGTGCGCCATCCTTGTTTGTGCTCTTCTTGACAGCATCAAGCCTCCCCGGGCCTCCGTGTTCCAAGCCCTGCACCAGCTTGGTGACGCTGCCAAATTCCGTTGCAATGCCATGGGCGATGGGAGCAGTGACGCGCACAATTTCTTGCAGCATCCGCACGTATGTGTCTTGGACGCCATCACCTGTTCGGACCTGACCACTTTCCATACAAAAGCCGGCCACTGAAGTGGCCTGGTCTCTCTGCTTCTTGTACGGAATCGTAGAAACGTGCTGCGTAAAGTTGACGACCCATCTAGCAGTCTCGGTAGCCGTTGTGGTATGGTGAATGAGCATATCGTGCTCAACTTGGAGAGCGAGCAGAGCATCTTCAATCTTGTCTTCAGAAACATGCTGAACACTTGAGTGCGATGTCGGCGCATGCGCGGCCCCGTTTGCGTTTCGAACGCCAGATGCGAATTGCCGGTTTCTGTTGTTTCGATTCTTGCGGAACCAAGGGATCATCCCCTGGATAATGTACACTAGCTTCGTATGGCCGTAATGTCGCTTGATCTCGGCGATGTGGTTTTCCAGAGTATCCTCCAGTGTCATTTCGACAAACTGTTCAGCTGTAAGGATAAAGAGCGCGACGTTTTCAGGCACGATGTGGTGCGGAACCGGCTCCCACAGGCCCAAGTCATCGTTGAATCTGCAAGTCACTTTCCTCCGCCACTTGACAACCGTGAGCTCCGGGCAGTTCCAGGTGCAATGTTCCACGCCAAGTCCTTGGAGCATGGCCTGGACTTGGTTTCGCAACTCCGAGGTCAAGCTGGAGGGCAATTCCACAATCATTTCGGCAGTAGAGACCTTCTTGTCAGTGCGAAGCTTGTTCACTTCGGCCAGGGCAGCAGCACGTTGCTTTTCTGCCGCCTTGGCAGCCTTGATTTCTTCCCTCGCCTGTTTCTTTCTGTTTTTTTCCAACTCCCGCTCCGAGGCAGTCTTACCGGTAGACTGTGCTCTTCCCAGGGAATTACGCGCATACGGAGCCTTGGACTTGGACCATGTCAAGTCGCTCTGGGAACGTCGCAAGGGCGATCTGGCACGGCGCTTTGATATGTCCATATCTGTGATGGCTGGTAGTTCTTCATTGTCATCGCTTGGTGAGTCGGACGAATCAATGGCAATAAGTTCTGCCAAGGCAGTGTAATTGGTGGCCTCCCTATTATGTCGCGAAGTGGGAAACTGGGCCGAGCCGGCTTTTCTGTTGAACTCGATTGAACGGAATGTATGTGGATCGATTGACGAATTCTTCTCCTTGGCATGTTCAGAATCCGTCATCTTGCTGTGATGTGTCGTCGCACGCGGCGGGGACGAACTACGGAACGGGTCCAGGGACACTGCTCTCTTGTCCGCCAGACGTCTCTTGGTGATGGGATTAGGTGAGCTAGCAAAAGGGTCCGGGCTGGAAGTTGTGATTGGGTCCGCGTTTGGAACCTTTGCTCTGGCTGTTGTAGCAATATGTGCTCGTGTCCACGGTCCCCCATGGACATTGTGGTCTTTGCCTGGCGTCTCATGTTCCAACGAGCTCGTCAACTCTATGGGGTCCAATGCTGCATAGTTCTGGCAATGGCTGGTCTTATCCTTCAGCGGCAAGGAAGGCTTGGATGTTATCAAATCTGTGTCGCTGGAGCCTATTTGTTTGCCACCTTGCCCAGTATACTTCCTACGCTTCGGCTGCCGATCATCGAGGAGGTCAAGGAGACTATCGTCAAAGTCATCCAGACTGAGATTGTTTGCATAATCAAAGTCTTGTGCTAGCTGAGGAACCGGATTAGAACGTGTTCGGCACTCAGATTGGCCCGGCTGTGTAGAGCTCCGGCACTTGAGGGGAGGACCATTTGGTCCCGGATGGCACCGATTTGGGGACGATGGACCGTTGGATAAAGGGTCAGCCTGTGCTAGTGGCGGAGGCCTGGTGCTGGGTCGTACGGGACTGGAGGAAATCAAATCAATTACATCTGGCGCCATTATCAGAATTATCCAGTATCCAGCTGGACAAGCATTGCCGAGGAGTGCTGGGACTTGTGACGCGTTTGCTTGTCTGTTCCTCCCACGAACACTACGCGTTTGTCACGTGATGACGGATACCTTGCCTGTAGAGCAGTCGAAGAGATGCTGCGCCCGTTCACCTACCCTAAATACCCACCCTTACCACCTTTCCTGATAAACAATAATAAAGAAATAAATGAATAAATGGATTACCTGGTCCGATGATTTACTATACTTTGAATGCCGCACCTTGTACCCGGTGGACAGATATTATAGGCGCACCAACTGGCCCGTCTCTACTACTCGAGTGTTAATGCACCTCTATCCCGGCGTGTTCCTCAGAATCAAGGTGGTCGGGATCCACCTCTTGGTTTTGTGACGGACCCTCACCCCGCGTTATCAAGAAATGGAGAACCAATGAGTGCGTTGAATAGGCCGGCTTGGCGTCGGAGTGGCCCAAGATTCGCCCAAATTCGTGCCATGGCTGAAGATGTTGTGCAAGGGGCACGGAGTAAGGAACCTTTGGGTGCGGCAGACCTGGGTCATTAGCCTCTGAGGGGACGGACCGGGAGGTGGCACATGTCGTCATCACAGCCCAGCTCGTATCGACAGGCTGAAGACCTTTTACAACAGGCCAGTTGAAGCGTCCTAGTGAACGGAATCCGAGGCGGCCGAGCGCCCCGCTTGTTGCATCGCTATTACATGCTGTACACTGTACCAGCAAGCGGCATATGCATTGAGCATTCCAGGCAAGAGCACACGCCCTTGTAAGATCACCCGTTATATATCCGCAACAAAAAAGAAAAGAAGAACAATGGCTGGCCAAGTGGATGCCAGCATCATTGCCGAGCTCCGTGCTCAAGCACTTCAGGATCCCCAATTGCCCAGAGACAACCCGACCGTCTCGTTCTGGCAACTGCCACCTCACCCCACCCTCTCTGAGGTGCAGTCTCCAGCTCTGCCATCCGCCACCGACTTCGCCATCATTGGCTCAGGTGTGACGGGCTGCAGCGTGGCCAAGAACCTGCTCGATAACTCGACCTCTGGGTCGTTTTCAGTCACCGTGTTTGAAGCACGCAGCCTCACAAGCGGCGCGACCGGACGCAACGGCGGCCTTCTCACCTCATTTGTCCCCGGAGACTACAAGCTGCTCAGTGACCGCTTTGGCCACGAGCAGGCCACAAAGATTGCCCGCTATGCCAACAGGACCCTGGAAAAGATGCACCAGCTCGCCGATTCGTCTCCAGAGCTGAAGGAGGCGAGCGACGTCAGGAGGCTCCATGACGTCATCTGCTGCCAGGACGAGCCATCGTGGCACGAGGCCAAGGAGTCGTGGGCCTTGTACGAGGAGCATGTTCCCGAGGACAGGGGCAAGGCTCAATTCCTAACGAGCGAGGAAGCCGCAGTGGCAAGTGCCCGTATTTCGTGGGTCGCGGTAAAGGAAAGAATTCGCCACTAACAGACCCGCGTGTAGAAGTACAACGTGAGAGCCAAGGTTGGAGCCATGGTCTTCCCCAACGGCGCATTCTGGCCATATAGACTCATTACCCGCGTCTGGGGCCAGCTCCTCGACCAGTACGGCTCGCGCCTGTCGGTTGAGACGAAGACGCCCGTCACGGAAATTACCCATGACAAGGATGCCGGCGGCGAGCACCCCTACACGCTGCACACGCCCAGAGGCGCCGTCCGCGCCAAGAAGATTGTTCACGCGACAAACGGGTACACCGGTCACCTGCTGCCGGAGCTGCGAGGCAAGATATACCCTCTCCGCGGGACAATGTCAACGCAAAGGTCTACCCCGGAGTTTGGCAACCGTGGCCACGAGGTGGCTTGGAGCGCAACAGGGGGAGGCAGCTACAACGCCGAGACGCAAGTCATGGATGTGGGCCTCTTGTACTCGAACCAGAATCCGAGAACGGGGGATATTTTCATCGGCGGCGAAAAGGCCAAGATCGACGAGCTCCTGGTCAGCGATGACACCAAGATTGGCGCCCCGTGCGCGGACAATTTGTCAACGGTCTTGCCCAGGCTGTTTGTCAGGGGCTGGAATGAGGGCGAAAGGCCCGAGGTGAAGCAGATTTGGTCTGGCATCATGGGCTTCACCGCCGACCGTCTGCCGCTCATTGGGCCCTTGCCGCAGGAGTACACCAAAAGAGGCGAGGAGGGCGAGTGGATTGCTGCCGGCTTCAACGGATACGGCATGCCGCTGTGCTGGTCGAGCGGTGAGGCTGTGGCCAAAATGCTACTCGGTATTGAAGTTGACTTTTTGCCCGAGGTGTTTGTTGCTTCGAGCGAGCGGCTTGGCGATGACGAGCGTATGAGTCCATCTGCGGCATTGCAGCTATTTTTGAGCGGGAATCCGTGAATATCTGGGAGTGGACTGGGATAGAAGTCTGTGGAACTGCAGATTGGCTTGTACTTGGCACTTGATTCATACCTACATACCTGAGTCTTGGAGAGAGAGCCTGTATGCACTGGAGGGTTAGACTCGGCTCCCATGCTCGGAGCTGGCTTGTAATTGGGCCAGTCTAGCAAATAATGAATGGCAACGTTTATGTATTCTGCCCGGACAGATGTAAGCGCGTCGAGCAGGGATCTTGTAACAGTCCGCCAACTGTTGCGCCACAGGGCAAAATAGGGTAGGCTAATAATCGCATTTCTAGCAATTATTAGGGCGGTTATTCATTACTATAGGGTTTATCGTGCCAGGTCGTAACAGATCTCGTCCCAGGACAACCTACGTGCCCATTCGCTTCGTATGGATAGGCGTAGCACATGCCCTCGGACAGAAAGTGTAATCCTGGCCTGCTGGACTTTGATAAAGTGCCGGTGGCGTTGCCGTTGGGCGCATGGGAAGACTGGCCCTATTTTATACTTGGAGGGTTCTTTGACTCTGAGGGTAGTACATGTTTATACACAGCACAAGACGGCGATTTGTAAAACGGGATTGAAAACGGCTTATGAATGGTAGGTAGTTGGATGGTCAAACGAAGTGGTACACGGATGATTCAATGGCCCTGACAGCAATTCAAAAGGGCATGCCAGTGAAAAAGACGGCAATGGGGAAGAGCATCGGTGGCCGTGACCGAGTCCGAGTACACGCGGCACGAACCGGATCCGCCCTTGGCCATGCGCATCTGGCAACACCTTGCTTTTTCGCACGTCACAGGCATCAGGCGCAACTGCGCAAGGCTTCACTTCACGCACGAAAGCAGGTCGAGTGAACGGGATATATTTGCTACTCCACTGATCAGACTATCCAGCATGAATGTTCCATCCATAAAATTGCGCCCAGCCAAAGTCGCGATTCGTTGGGTGAACTAACACCAAAAGCCTGCTCTTCAGTATCCCTCGCTGGAGCGTCATGTTTAGAGAACCTTGAGGCAGTCGAGACCAATGTTGATGAGGCCGCTCTAGAGGGCCGTTAGCAGAAGAGCAGTGCGTAGACGGCGACCAACGTACCTGGGGAGCAGACTTGCAGCAGTAGGAACCGCCGCCGCAGTTGGTGCCGAGGAGGCTAACACTGCAGAGGAGGCCGAGGAGACTGGTGCAGCAGACGTAGTTGCCGTTGTTGTTGCACTGGCCTGGATTGGTGGGAGCAGCGACGGCAGCGGCCACGAGAGCGAGGATGGCGGTGGTGGACTTCATTTTTGCTGTTCGAGGGCTTTGGAGTTGTCTAGATTTGGTGCGAAGGGAAATGGTGAAGGAGTGAGTGCTTCGTTGGTGATGAGGACATTTCAACCAAAGAGACGGGATATTCTGGCCCTTTTATATGTGAGAGTCCCGGGTCATCCTTTCCGCCACGGACGTGTTTGAAGCTTGCAATCTCACGTTTTCCCTGGACTCCTTCACATCTGTCCGGGGTACAACGCGGGCGGCTCCGTGCAAGGGGTCGCTTGTTTTGGTACTTTGGCCTGCGCATCTTCACCGAGTTGGAGTCGAGTACCCGGGACGTGGTTTGGGATCTGAGCAAGTATCGTATAAGTGAGGCTTGACGTGTCCGGGATACCTCACCCCATCAAGGTAGCATGGTTTTTGCCACCATGGCACTGGCTTTATGGCGGAACCGGGCCACAGCTTGCGGATGAGCGGTAGCCAAGATGCCGGTGCAGTGGCGGAAGACCAGGGTGTTTGGATCCATGGCAGATGTCACACCCAGGAGTGGCAGTGCTAATCTTGGCCGTGCCTTGCTGATCGAGGAAGAGATGCTGGCGAACCACGTCTTGGACGGTATCATGATGCTTTGAGCAGGCGTCTCGCAGCAGAAACAATGTCTCGGGGCAGGCTCGTGGCAACAAAGAAGGCCAAAGAAGCCAGGCAAACCTGTTCCACATTGTGCCCAAGACAATGTGGCCGATGCAGAGGCACGATTCTTGCTTCCCAGCTTGCGCGGCGGTCGCGCGGGATGCCTCACATCATCAGCCGAGATTCGACCAGCCGGGCCGCAATCCGGGCGACCATGTTGGCCAGAGACATCATCTCGAGGTTCGGATGGTCTGATCTAAGATTGGGCCTGCCGGGCACAGGCCACCCGCATGCAGTTCGCCCGCCTGGACGCTGGACGCTGGCCGTTGCTCCTTGTTCCCTTTGACCCTGCAGCGTCGAAACATGGAGATGGCGGTTACCTCCCGCGAGGCGTGGACGTGTACTCCATACATGTCCGATGACCATGAACGGTCGTCAGAGGCCGGTGCCGGCTGATCTTGGCCTTGTTGCTTCTGCCACTTGTGACCGAGTGCTGCAGTGTCACCTGGGAGCGCCGGCTTCGCTGGGGGCAATTTAAACGCAGCTGGGCTCATCGACGATGCAGATGCCTGGACGGGGGTGCGAAAATGAAGTTGGATGAATGCTGGCGTTGGCGCATCTCTCGATATTTGCCATTGTCGAGGCTCGTTGATCGAGTGAAAGTAGACTGCAAGCTGGAACCATGTCACGTTTCCCGGCTGGGACGAGGCAACCAATAAGAGGGCAAAAAAAGACTCAACATTTACTGATTCGTGTGAAAGGATAAAAATCCAAACAAGACAAAAAGAATGACACCTGAGGGATTCGAACCCTCGCCTATTACTAGACCGCGAATAGGAACAACCGGATGAATCCGGCTGAGTACCTGAACACGGCGCCTTAGACCACTCGGCCAAAGTGCCTTGGATGCTTGCTTGTTTCGACGGGTCCTTAAAGTCTCTAAAGAGCGTTCCACCAGTTACCCACTGTTGCTGTGGCTAAGGGCAGAATAGTTCATGGGGCGGAGGTGCCGCTAGTATGCATGTGGTTGTTACCGTGAGAAAGTTTGTCACGTTTCCCACCAATTTCCCGTTTGGGTACTTGCACGATGAGTGTACAGGGTAGAACGCAGTTCGCCAACTGCTGGGCTTGAAACGGGATAAAGGTCGCGTGAGGACGTTGTCGTTTTCTCCGGGGTATTACTCGACTTGGAATGGCTCGTTGGCGCTCTTCTGTCTCCAAGTTACAAATTGGAAAGGCTCGTCGGCGCTCTTCTGTCTCCAAGCTACAACTTGGAAAGGAAGTAGAGACGAGAATCTGCAGAATGCTCTCCAATACGCCGTACATAAAAGGTTTACATAGACCCAACCAAATACATGTGTGCTCTGCGACTCGATTCTTCAAGCCAGGCGATACACGGTATCCAGCTCCAAAAACATGTCCTGCACGCAACACAACGCGCCGTTTCCCACAGAAGCCGGCAAGACCCTGACATGTGTGTACGCAAATGACCCTTCCACCACCGGCGCCCTCCTCCAGTCCATCATTGAGCGCGATGGCGCCGTCATAGTCAAAGGCCTCGTGCCCAGAGAGCTCTGCCAAAGAGTCCGAAAGGACCTCGAGCCTCGGTTCGATTCCGACCGCGTCGACGAGTCGGGCTTCTTTCCCACAACGACGAAGCGCGCGCACGGCGTCCTGGCCTACTCTGACGCAACGGCCGAGTTGCTCGTGAACCCTCTGTTCCAGTCCGTCGCCGGCGGCATGTTGACGAGCAACTACACGTACTGGGAGGGCCAGGGGAAAAGGAGCGTCTCGGCGAAGCCGCAGATTGCCAGTATTGTTGGGTTTCGCGTGGAGCCCGGCGGCACGCAGCAGGCTCTGCATCGGGATGATGCGGATTATCATGCCAGAAATTGCGACATGCCTGTAATGCTTGGCTGCGTGACGGTAAGAAACAGCGTCCTGGATGGATACGACAAGTCTTCTCTGACGGTGGCGGCTAGGCCCTGACAAGAACCACCAAAGAAAACGGGGCCACCATTGTCATCCCCAAGAGTCACCTGTGGGGACCGGACCGCATGCCCCTCGACGAGGAAGCCATACCTGCGGAGCTGGAAGTGGGCGACGCCACAATATTCGTCGGAAACGTCTACCATGCTGGCGGGGCAAACATCACCAAGTAAGGCTGTCGCTGTCGCATCCCCTCGCAACTCTTGGCCACGTCTCTCGCAGCTAACCAGGTCCTCGCTTCCAGGGATGACGCCCGCGAGACTATTGGCGTGTTTCTCTGCAAGGGGACGCTCCGCCAGGAAGAAAACTCGTACCTCGAAGTGCCGCCCGAGTTGGCCAAGAAGAGAGGCTTCTCGCCGCAGGTGCTCCGTCTCCTTGGATACGGTATTGCGCCGCCCGCTCTGGGGCTGTACAAGTACCAAGATCCGATGAAGGTGATTTTCGGCGTGGAAGATGAGGAGACGGTGAAGAAATGAGGAAAGCCTCCAGCCATAGCCAGCTACTTTTTTGACTCGCAATCAGTAGATGCACCTCGCATATAAAGAGACGACGTTGCTTCACACTGGAAGAACCTGGTTGCCGTCTTGTTGAAACTGCTGGGCGAGCGGCCTCCAGTCCGGATTCGTGCCAGCCCAGAATACCTTCAGAAAATTGAGAATGTCGGCATGGTTTCTGAACCCAGTCGTGTTCGTAATGTCCGTGAGTAGCTTGCAGACGGCCTCTTGCTTCACCACATCACCATGGCATTCCGCGCCGGCGATGAAGGCGGGCCAGGGCAGGTTGTGCGCGCAGAGCGCACGGTCCTCGAGCGCGTCGAGCTGCTCAAAGAGCTTGTCCACCGAGGCCCTCCAGTCCGGGTTGTCGTAGTTTGCGTAGCTTAAGCAGCGGTACGAGTATAACACGGCCGTGTGGTGGTAAATGTCGACGAGACGAACAAAGTCGCGTCGCACAATGGCTGGTTCGATCCTTAGCTTGCCCGCGGCGAGCAGCGTTGCACCCCGTGCCTGCTCAAACTGGCAACGGATGAGCGTCGCGTCGGGATAGGCGCCGTGGACGAGGGAGAGGGCGTCTAGATTGTGCGCCGCGCGGCGCGAGACGAGAGTGACGAGATGGAGAAGGGAGAGATACTGCGAGAAGAGGCCCTGTTCCGTCCCCGGGGGTGGGAGGACGGTCCCCTGGACGTCTTGGAGGTTGAAGGACGTGGTGGATGCCAGCACGTCGTAAATGGACAGCTGGTTCCGCAGAAAGCGAAACAGGCCTCTGTTACCGCTGGCCTCCTTGGTCATGAAGACGTTGACCAAGGTCCTCGCGGCCCGCCTGTGTCCCTCGGCCGCGGCGACCTGCGAGTTGCTCATCTCGTAGCACGAAATCATCAGGATGGAGGCCAGAATCCACTCTGCCTCGGCCATGTCGGTGCGCGTGTTGAGCTCTGAGCCATCCGTCAGCCTCTCCGTCATGCTCTGGACGTGGCGGTGAATGACCCCAAGGCAGGCGTCTCTGGCGGCTTCGGGGAACCGGGGCATGTCGAGGGAGAAGGTCCTGGCGCCGTGGTGCGCGGCGATGGCGGCCACGGCATACCTGACTGCCGGCGTGCTCGACGCGAGGGGAAGCACGCGTCGCCGGTAGTCGTTGTCCTCCGAGTCGAACCACACCATGAGGCCGGCCAGGTTCTTGTCGTAATACTCGACGAACTCGGGCGACGAGCTGCGCAGGGTCAGGTCCAGGGGCATGGACAGGCAAGCCGACGGGCGGCCAGTCTCGTCCCTGGACGCCGAGGCAGGTGCGCCATGGCCATGGCCTGCGGGCAGCGGAAGCATCCTGCCCTTGAGCTTGCCCCGAACGGCGACACCGCCGGCCCAGCGCAGCCGCGGGCCGTACCCAGGACATTCGAACCCACGCTTGACACATTTCTGACAGACGGGCCGCGTCAGATCACATCGGATGCGACGTCTGGTGCAGGTGCTGCAACCCTCTGATTGGCAGTTTGGTGAGCTTGTGCTTTGCGTCCCAAGACTCAAGTGTGCCGTGAGAGGGGACAAACTTACTCTCGGGGGTGCCCTTGGCGTCATTTGCGCCTTTCGGGTCCTTGGACACCATTGGAGCTATAAGAGAGACATGCGCGCCGATGCCTTGTGTCTCACCAGTCACGAAACAGCGTGGAGTGTCTACTATTTTGAAAGTCGAGTTCCAAAGCGCAGGCTGCACAACGGCGACGGACCAGACAGTTTCACCATTAGTGCGGCTTTGAGCGGCGGGCTAGCGGGCGCCACAAATGTGGACAACTTTATTATGCTGGACATGCCAGAAGAGGTAAAGGACAGGTTTGAAGCGTCCTGAACATGTAGACTAATTTTTACTTTGGTTGGCAGTTGCAGTGTTTGGTTTCGTCCAAGCGTTGGCATAAAACGGTTGAGCATCTCGTGTATTCCTTTCCTTCATCTGCAGGCTCCTCGCCCGGTAATAAATCACAAGCCGAGACAATGTATTCCCGGGCTGGTAATTCATGCAGCAAGTCATGCCAGAGGCCAACACGTTGAACATGAAACACTTCTTCCAAGGTTCTTACCCATTTCGAAGCTTCAAGTAGATCATTACGTTAATTACCTAGGTACTTTCGCAGATTGATCTCTGCCAGGTATATCCCATACATTCTCATAACGTCGTCATAGCAATATTACATAGCAGATTACTGTAGCGCAGCTGACAGTCCACACTTGATTCCTCCCTTTCCTAGCTAGATGAGGAATCTTGACTTCTCAACGAGCGTCTTTTCCTCCTGTAGAGACGACGCCCCCCGGTCAATGCAGCCGCTCCTTGATGTATACTGTTGCAGCCAACCCAGCGCAACACCTCGTGCTCATCTCGTGCCTACACCACGAGCACTTGACCGTCGTTGACAGGGTGCTCGCATATCCAAACTTATCAACAGAACTCAAAACGCCTTCTGGATTGGCCATGGCCTCGTAGAGATGACTCGGCATGTCGTGGTAGTACTTGCAACTGCAGCATTCCACAAACACCTTGGCAATTGGTTCCCTATCCGTCATGCTGAGGAGGGGTGTGGACTTGTGCCGCAAAGAGCGCCCGACCATGTCTGGGACAGAGGGGAGCATCTTTTCGACTGCAGTCGCGTCCGAGTCCGAGTCCGGGATGACAAAGTTCGCCGGTGGCCCAAGCCGTTGTTTGCGAGCGCGCAGCGGGGGGGCGGTAGGTGGTTGTTTTCTCGCTTCTTCAAGGTATGATGCCGCGGATGGGAGATGATATTCCGATGCGCTTGGTTTATTCTTCGGACGAAGCTTGAGGGGTCGTTCTCGTAGCAACGGGGGGACGCTGACATCCATGGTGAGCGATGATTGGGAGTTGGATCGTCGACAAAGACCCGGTCGTTGAACCGGGATATTGTTGAATACAGCAAGAACTTTTTCGGCCGCTGCTTGAATGTTGTCCATGCTCTCGTCATCAGTATTCTCCGTGCTGTGGGCTGGGTACGTGGTTTTCAGCATGTCGAATCGCGATTTCTTGTTCCTGTCATCCTGCATGTCATTCGACTTTGACTCATCGGCGGTATGCTCCAGAGGCAACCCCCTTTCAGACTGAGGTCTCGAGGTAGCGGGCGTGCTGACAATGGAGGTTGAGTGAAAATCATCAGAGCCGGAATCTTCGGATGAGCTGCCGGGGAGGTGGTTGAGGCCCGGCGAAGGCAAACACAAGCCCGCATGGTTGGTGGGAGCCGAGGTCTTGGCAGCCTGGTCTTTGGATTTTCCTTTGGACTGTAGACCACCTGGATGCAAGGGGAATGATCGTTTTATAGGTGGTCCTTGGACTGGGGCTGAATGTGGACTGCCTTCCTGCTTGTTTTCCAAGGGCAAAGACGGCATTGTTTCGTTGAGACTTGTAACCGAGTTTCGCTTCGAGCTTCGCTGGGGGGGTTCCGGTGGAGGGGGTGAAGGAGAAGAGTGTGCCGTGTCATAGGTCCTGGCGCTTGCACAAGACGAGACCGACCTGTTATTAGCATGGTCCAGCATCGGCTTGCTGCTCTCTGGCATCTCCTCTCTTGAGGGAGGGCGAGTCGCAAACGCAACATGTACTGGCCTGGGCGGTGATGCACTTCCTTCCATCACCTGCTCGGCAGGCCGCATTTCTCCTGGTGCTGAAATTGATTTCTTCCAGTCTGCAACATTGACCCCCTCCAAATTCATATCCGGGCCAGGACCTGCGCGAGAAGCAGGACGAGATGAAGTCTTGAGGCCAACTTTGGCACGCCACTTGTCAATCGTGCTAAGATCGGGAATATCAGGTGCAGTCGGTGAGACGAGTGATGTAGTATGGCGATTGTTTCTGCCTCTGGTGATGGGTGGGTAACGACGCTGATTATCAGATGCGTCGATGCCATCTCGGGATGGCGGCGGCGGGGACTTCAACGGCGCTGACCACCTGTGGCTTTGCTTTCCTTTGCGCAGGGCGGGATGGATATTTGACTCGTCTTCAATGACTTGGTTGTCAACAACTCGCCGGGTGGCAGCCTGTCGTTGATACTCGAGCTTGATGCCGCCAATGAAGCCAGGGTCTGCGGACTGGTCAACCGACGGCCTGCGAAACTCAAAGGGAGCTCTGAGCAGCGACACAAACGAGTTGGAGCGGCTTCGGGCAGTCTTGGGCGGCTTTTCGAGACCTTCTAGGGCTGCAGAGCTCTGTGCTCGTTCTCGCCGACGGCCTCTGTTACCGTCCAGCTCCGAAGCGGATGCCTGCTGGGGTGCGTAGGGCGAGAGAGTAGGTGGTTGCTTCACCAGCTTCTTTTTCTTTCCATTTTTCGATTCTTCCCTCTCTCTCTTCTCCGTCTTCTTCTCCGTCTTGCGTCTCTCATATGCCTCCCAACTAGGCGAGTGGCAAGGTGCGGG
This sequence comes from Keithomyces neogunnii, assembly GCA_020975405.1. Lineage (NCBI taxonomy): Eukaryota > Fungi > Ascomycota > Sordariomycetes > Hypocreales > Clavicipitaceae > Keithomyces > Keithomyces neogunnii. The sequence goes on along the minus strand of JAIOWQ010000001.1, from coordinate 6,795,781 downwards.
CGCCGACTCGGTGGGTGGGAACTCGAATGCAACGACCTTGTGCTTTTTACCGCTGTGCAGAGCAGCGGCCGCTGAAGCCTCCCTCGCGGGAGAATATCCCACCTGGCTGGGAGAGAAATTCGATCGGCTCATGGCGACGGGAGCGCCAGTGTTGATGACTAGCGGCGGCAGTTGGGGGGGAAAGGAGGGATCGCGATGACCTTGGCTGCCTGTCTGTGAGTTCTTGTTCCTCGGCTTAGCGCCCTCAGCACGACGATTTTGAATGTTGGCGCGAACAGGTGAAGCGTGTTTCGTAATTAGGGTGGCGGGTGGCTGAGAACTTGGGCATGACAGCGTTGGCTGTGAATTTGGGTGAAGGCGATCAAACTGTGGCCAGACAAGTCGTGTAAGTCAAGGATTCATTCACGACATTGGCCGTGGAGCGGCCCGGGAGCGGAACGAAGCTGCAAAGAAGTGGAAAGGAAAAGAAAAATCTCAGAGGCGGGTTTCTGCCGGGGCACCGTGCTCACCATGTATTTCTTTTCCAGCTCCAGCATGCGCTGCAGGCTGTTTGAGCGTTCGGAGCGAGTCTTGGGTTTGGACTCTGCCATTTTGAAGAGAGCGCAAGAAGTGGGTTCCGGCCAGATGCCAACGAGTGCACGACAGCTGCCAGGTGCCGAGCGCCGGCTGTAAAGTACTTATGAGCTGCGCCAAGATCCCAGGCCAAGTGGCCAGCCCAGAATAATAGCAAAAGAGCGACTAACGATTCAAAAGTTAGTCGGCCAAGGTCTTGTGCACCCAAAAAAAGGGGGGGGAGGGAAGGAGAATGGCTGGTCATGTTCCTATGTCAGTCAGAGTCGTCTACAGATGCACGTACGTTACAAGACACAGGAGGCTGGCCCCTCTGTTGTAGCATCCACCAGCAAACCCAATCTGAGGTTGTATCTCCCGCGGTTGAAAACAAAACAAACAATAAATCGGAGGCCGGGGCGAGGGCGACAAAGTCAAAATAAGGGCAATGCTTGCTGTCTGATGAGTCGTCGAACTTGATTCTGGCACATTGCGGTTCTCACTGCACGGCGGCACTCGGAGCGAGAAAGTGGCTTCGCTTAGTCGAAGCCAGGAGTGTGTTGGATATTACTTAAGTATGTATTGGAAAGTATGGCAAACAGCGAGCCCTCGAGAATGCAAAACCAAAAAAGGAACCCTGGCCAAAGGAAACCTCAGCAATATGTATAGAAACAAAGAAAAACCCTAAAAAAAAAACCACAGCCCTCAGCAGGTCAGAATGACAGGGTCAGGATCTGGCCCCGGTCACACCAGACAGAAACCTGCAGGATGGCGCCTCTCCGGGCCTGGGGATCCGGGTCGATCGCGGTTGTGAATACGAGCGGCTTGGTTAGGGATGGCGTGGCCCGCGTCGGTTGGGGCCCGATGCCAGTCGCAGAATTGTACTTTGTGACAAAGGCAAAGGCCGATGGAGCTTTTGATGGGACTCTGGAGGAGGCGAGGGTGGCACCGAGGGCCATTTGCCTGCCACGGCGTGAGACCATCCCTTTGTGTACAAGCTGCATGGCGACGCATTGTATTTGGGCGGAACGACCCCCCCACAGACATGATACAGGTACAAAGCAACCTTTTGTCCTCGGTACGTGTTTTCCACTGTGACCATCTCAATAAACGGCATCCTCCGCACAATACCAGCCAGTGCCTTTTCTAGTATGTGCACTCGAGACGGGGCAGATTGTCGAGCAGACTCCAAGCTGACCGGACTTGTCAGCGGCATCGTATCATTATTGGCAAAGGGCTAGTGGTCAGCATCGCATGCAGCCATTCTTGCTTCTTCAAGCCAGCCAGCACACCAGACACGCACAACCGATCTCTTCAGCTGCACCGGGACTGTGCTGCACACTGGTTCTTAGCTCGGCTCGTAGTCATCATCGAGCAGCAATGGCAGTAATAATGGGCGTTGGTGCCATTCGACACGAAGCCAAGCCATGCAGGTTTCACACCGCAGGCCGGCAAATACGAATTGTGGCGGGACCAGAGGTGAACTTGGGCTGGCTTCCCCCGCCCCTCCTGCCTGGCGCCATGCAACCTCGCCCATCAAATGGGTCTAGTCCACGGCAGGCGCTCACACGGTCGCGCACACACCCAAGCCACACAGGCGTGATGTGATGTTGGGCCAAGCATCCGAACCTGATCGCTTGCATGGCATAAAAGCCGGCCAGCTCCCAGTGGCCAGTCAGGATGCATGTATCCAGCCTGGGCCGCGCTTGTTCATACACCATCCCTAACAAACATGCATGGGCCATTCCCGGCCCTGCGGCCTGTGCCATGTAGGGTAGCTCGCAGTTCTAGTCCGTCTTGGGCCAGCGCAAGTAGGGTAACATCAACTTGTTGACAATGGCGAGTGCGTCTCGAATTCAATCACCGGCATGAAGCAGATATCATGGTCGGAGAGCACCAACAATCTAGAATGCAACGGCTGTTTGGCCATGCCAGCCATCCTTCTACTTCGGCCTTCACCAATAAACCCGCCCCTCGATTTCTGCCACCAGTTGCCATTAGCACCTCCAGCCTCCATCAAAACACATGCGACTGTGATGCATCAATACGCAGACACTTCCTCTTGACGCAAACCCCAGGATTTATTCCATTTTAGTAGCCGGATGTGGAGCATGCACGATGCTTCTAGAATCGTAAGTAAAATTGCCAGGGCTTCGCGTTTCAGGGTAGCTAGGATTCGAGACGACCAGCTCGACTCACATTCAGCTTTGGCGTCAAGCCCAGTTTGTACCTGACACTGGTGATGCGGTGCGACATGGATCGTATAATATGGACAAGCCCGTGTATCCAAGCCCATCAAAGGATCCGCAGTCTACACTTCAACAAACTCGGGTCCCTGACGAAGGCTGTAAAATGTGGGAGAATTGTACAGCACACGACTGACAGATTTAAGCTTTCTACATATTAATATTTTGCACACGCTTTTCGTTTTCCATACCCCATGAGATGCAAGAGCATGCATACATCTTTCAGATCTCGCACCAAGATCTCCCAAAAGGTCAAGAATGGGAACACGGCTGCCTCATCTTGACCATGCTTTGCTGCCTGCAGCACAAGCATCGCCCCTCGTAACACATGGTGTGAAAAGAAAAAGGGCCTAGTCTGGTTATATTACAAGGGAGAACCGGCTCCAGTGACAAGAAGCTTCCTGTGAGAAGCTACATCTGCACGATTGGGGCTGATGTGCGTCCACAACTCGTCTTGTTCCGTGTAGTCGTGGAGCCCGATTCCCCTCTGATCACCTTCACCTGCAGCACAAAGCAGTGCCCTCCAAGACCGCTTGCACCAGACTCTGAATCTCTTTGAGAATTCGTTTGTAATCTTAAGCCGCACTGCCACCCACTTGTCGTCTGGTGCGTGGTCTTCTCTCAGCGCCTCTTGGGGCTCGCTCGGCGCCGGCGCCGACAGCAGCAAATCCTCGTCTACCCAGGTTTTGTGCTTGAAATGTTCGGGCGGCAGCGTCAAACTAAGAAACTCCAGAGACGTGCCGACGGTTAAAGAGCAGGCCCGCAGCGGGTTCACCATGGACTTCATGAAGAAGGACATCCAGTGCGGGTATAGCACGGCGAAATCCGTCATGGCAAGATGGGTTGAGCCGACAATGGTCAACATCCAGCACAACGTCTTGGCCTCTCGGGCCTCTTGGCAGAAGCCAACCACTCGCTCGAAATTCTCCTTCCAGTGCATGAACGCTTCTGACGATATGGCAATTATGGGCTTGGCAACAATATCATCCGGTCCGTCCCCCCTCTCCGGCGTCCCCTGACCCCAAGCGTCAAGGATTACGCCCTGGCCGAGCCATTCCAGAGACTGGTCTCGGCAAAGCTGCACTGTTGTCGCTCCGCCAAACGAGTGTCCCATGGCAGTGACCCTGTCAAGGAACATGCGTCCTTTCCAGCTTTCCCAGCTGATGCCCTTCAGGCCCTTGGAGCTCGAGCCAATGTTGCCCTCTTTGCGCAGGTTCAGTCGCGCCACGGCATCTCCCCTGCCCTCGTTTATGAGCGAGAGCACATGATATGCTTCCTTGATCTCCTCTAGCCTCAGTTCAATCTGAGCATTTCGAAGCTTGCTGTCTACCCCGCGGGGGTTATGCGGAGACGTGTCTTGAGCGTTGTCCTTGGGCAGAATGTAGTCCATGATGTAGTACGGGTTCAGCCCTCGCTCGCTTTGGCCCTGCACCTTTTTGTTCCTGGCTCCGGAATTGCGGCCCTCGTCGTTTCTCGACACAATTTCTGCCGTCGAGGTTTCAATCTCAGCCGCGTCGACGGTTTCAGGCAGATTCACCAGCGTTCGCGCTCCGCTTCCGTCCCTATGCTCTATCGCGACCACTATGAAACCATGGCTCGCCAGCTCACCACAAATCGTGCTGTAGCATAGCCGCGAGCCTCCCAATCCATGACTGAATATGATGACGGGGAAAGTGGGCTTTGTGGGATCGCGGCCTTCCTGTCCATCACCCTCATTGTCAGACGACTGGTTGTCTCTGGGCGGATTCTGTGCCCAATAGTCTGCTAGTTTGGCGTTGCGGAATGCTGGCAACTTTGTGAAAAGCGAAGTGCAAGCTAGGTATCCAGTGACTGGAGTGGCAGGAATGTTCAGGAACTTGGCATATCCTTTCGATGTTGCGATTCTAGGCGAAGGCATCCAGTTGACTCGGGACAGCTTGTGTGCAGTGCCAGCCGCTTCCATGGTTTTCCGAACGTCGCAAGGGTAGTATATTGCCATGAGCACGGTATCGAGACGCAGCACGGGTTTCCCGCCACGGGTCAGCTTGGAAATGGGGCGCGGATCCCTCGACGGAATCTCAATGTCCATGTAACCAACATTGTATGGCCCCTTGTAGTTGGGCAAACGGTGGAGGAACCTCTCGCGAAGGGTCTGGCGCGGAGTTATCGGGGACCTCGCCGAGGGTTCAGTTGGTGCGGCAGTTGGGTGGACCATGGCGATGTTGCGATTGAGCAAATTCCGATGGGGTTCCCAAGATGCATTTCAGATTCGAATGGAAGCGCAGTATCCCGTGGTGGTTTGCACGAGGGTTCGAATGGGCAGGGTAAGGGGACTTATACGCATAATGGTGCGTGCTGAAATGGGAATGGCTTGAAAAAGGCTGGTGACGTCAACTTGACACTTTTTTGCGGCTTGGCCGCGCCAAACGGGCCACCCATCCAAGAGTCAGCCATGCAGCAACGGGAGCTGTGCAACATCGCTTATAGGTGAGCAGATGTGATTGAGGTAAATCGCGGATTGATTGATTTGGGAGCCTAACCATAGAAAGACTTGATCCTTATTGTTCATTTCGTGTCACTGCCTAGTCCAGGGGTAGAATTCTCTTGACACGGAATGGAGCCAGACTTTGTAACGCATTTGAGAGTACAGCCATTCGGGTATTTCCATAAAGCATTGTCTAGAACGGTGAACTGGCACATCCTGCACAAAAGTGAAGTGGGTCCAAAAATTCTCGTGAGTAATCCTGCCGTGCCAATGTTTTTCCGGCAGGGCAAATCACTGTCCCCACTCACGTGAGCGTCGCCTCCCGCCCACAACCATTTGCCAAATTCCGCAAAAACTCCTTCGCGCCCTCTCTCCGCTGATTGACTCCCTCATCCACAGCATCGCCAAACACAATCCATCATCATGGGTAAAGTTCACGGATCTCTCGCCCGTGCCGGTACGTCTCCGCCGTCTCGATTCGATCAGTATATTTCGCCAGAAGAATTTTGACTAACATCCCATAGGCAAGGTCAAGTCTCAGACCCCCAAAGTATGAACGCCCCGATTCCGTCACCGCAGCGAGATGCATCCCCCCTCCTCATCAGCGATCACGAAGAACAATGACTGACAGTCCTTTTTTTTCCGCTGCGCACAGGTTGAGCCCCAGGAGAAGGCCAAGGTCCCCAAGGGCCGTGCTCTTAAGCGCCTCAAGTACACCCGACGATTCGTCAACGTCACCCTCACTGGTGGCAAGAGAAAGGTGAGAGCCGACAACGCCCATTTGTGCGCGAGAGAAAAGATGGGATATACTGACACATTGCGCAGATGAACCCTAACCCCGGCTCGTAAAGAAATCGATGGGAGAGTAGGAAAGATGCGAACATGAAAATGTACAGGGTGGAACGCCGTTTTTCTTATGGTTATTTGAAAATCGGTGGGACGGAATTTGGGTCGATCGATAAGCTGAGCATCATTTTGCATGACGACTAGATGCGACGAAGCGCGACGACTTTTCTCGGGCGTCTCGGTGTCGTTCGTCAATGAAGAACATTTCATCCGCAAATCATGTGGCCCTTGTGACTAAGAAATTTGAATCGACCGTCCAACATGACGAAATTCACCGAATCAGACACGTCCAAACGCCATGCTGCTATCATCCTGCCCATGCTGCAGCAACTCCATCTTTCCTCCTCGGCATGGCCTGTGACACATGATGATTGTAAACCGTAATGATGTCACGTATTTTCTCCAAGATTTGCAACGTAGGCTTAAACTACACGCTGGATCTGCCCGTGCCGTAGCTAGAAATTGCGAACCCGTACTTCGTAATTAACACAATATATATCACGTGACTAGTATCAAGCATCTGCCCCACGTCCAGTAGCTTCAGCCTTGGGCAGTTGGAAACAAATGCACCCAGCCACATCGCAAAGAAAAAGGACAACTTTTCAACATCTTGGCCGAATAAATCGCCAAGCGAAAACATATTCACCATGGCGGATGTTGACATGGAAGTCGATCAGCCGGCGTCGCCGCCCGCACGCAACGAATCCGAGATGCAAACGCATACCAAAGCGACGGCCGTCCGATCCATCGAGGGCTGGATCGTGGTTGTCACAAACGTCCACGAAGAGGCGGACGAGGAGGCGCTACAAGACAAGTTCGGCGACTTTGGCGAAATTAAGAATCTCCACTTGAACTTGGACAGAAGAAGCGGCTATGTCAAGGTGCGAAGTTCGCGCGTAGATGGGGGCACGAGGATCGGGGAGCTAACGGGATGCAGGGCTACGCGTTGATCGAGTACGCGACGTTGGAGGAGGCCCGGGCGGCGATTGACGGCGCACACGACACAAAGTTACTGGATCAGACCATCACGGTGGACTTTGCGTTTGTGAGACCGCCGCCTGGGAAGGGTGGGAGGGGAGGCAGAGCGGGCGGTGCTGCTGGCGGAAGAAGACCCAGGAGTCGCAGCAGAAGCCCCATGGCAAAGGGCGAATGAAGCGGAGACGCCATGGCTGGGAAAACATGTCACGGAAGAGGTTTTTTTTTTTTTTTTTGCAATGATGAAGCCGATTAGCTGGTCTGGGATCAAGCGATGTCGGCGTTGCGTACTCAATGGCAATGAGGTATGGCTGTTCTGGAGCGACTTGTCATGGGCACTTGACTGACCTACATTAGAATGAAATTATAAACAAGAGAAGGCGATTTAAAACCCTCGTTGGAATAAAGGGGCGAGTGTAACACGTCGTCCTTGAGGATCTCATTTTGCGTGGTTCAGAGCTGACTTGGCAATAAATATTGTCGCGTCAATGGGGCCATGCGAATCAAATGTGTGTTCTTCAAGTGCCCGGGTTGATTATAAAGGCTCCACTATATAGATGCTTGCCGGGCCTGGTCTATGCAACACGTCCGCCAAGACAACGCCTACGCATCAGTGTCAGAACCAAATCACTGCCGCACGCATGCTATATCAATATGATGTCAACCGAGTTCCCGACCCCGTCAGACAGCATCTCTCCGTTCATTATCCCATGCACATAGCATTCTCCGACCAAACGGTAATGTCCTTCTCGTTCAGTTTCACGGATCACGAATGGCACGTCGCATCCGTGCAGGATAACCACAATATCGTTTTCCTGCGTCAACAACGGCACCAACCCCATCAAGCGACTCTCCGTGAAACAAAGTGCATTCTTATTGGCCACAAGACCTACTGATGATGCGTAGCCTGCACAATCTGGTGGTAGGCCAGTTGTTGTTCCAGCAGTGGTGACACCCATTTGTGCGATCAAGTTCAGGGTTGCCATCGGGTATGCTCGTGCAGCAATGAAGTACGCCAATGCCAAGAGCACGAGCACCAATAGCCACATGTTTATCCAGCGGAAAATGGGAACAAGAATTATGAAAATTAGAGTCGGTTTGACGGCGAAGTACCGCATCCACATTAGGACCGTCAGAGCCGCAATCTGACCAAGAATAGGCACATATCGGATAGCGGCAACGATAAACGGAAATGCCATGATAAAGCCCGTGATAAGTATTGCAGTGGCTCTGTAATAGAGCTGACTGTCGTTTCTCTTCATGTTTTCGTATTGCAGAGCGAATTCTGCCGGTGCTGGTTCGCCAAGAATGGTTCGATTGGCAATCAATGTGCGCCAGAAAGCTTCGACCATGGGCTCCCCGGTGACATACACATTCCCAAGTTTCATGGCCTGTGATTCGTACAATGCCACAGGAAGAAGCAATTTTCCTGGCAAGACGACTTTGACCCGATTGACAGAAACAGCACGGACAATGAGCATCCCTTGCTGAGCATCGCCACCAAAGAGGACCTTTGTACCGTCCGCAGCGTTGTAGAGCTTCTGTGGAAGACTGCTTCCTTTCACGCTCGCCTCAGTGATACCCTCACTGGTTGCTGCGCCTGCAGCATTGGCAACATTATCGGAATCTCCACTTGTCGGCTGTGGCGCATCTATAGACTGTTCTCCGTCTTTCTTGCCATGCGTATCCCTGCTTGATAATAAGGCGAAACGAGTAAATCCAGGGCGTTGGTCCTGCGCATACCGTATTGACGTCCAATCTGGTACCCAAGACGGACGATCGTGCGATGCAAACTGCGCTGATGTGATGCCAGCAGTTGATAGAATAATTGCGAGGTGTCCGTTGCTTATAAAAGCGGCAGCAAACTGTGTGGAAACAACACCTGCTGTTTGTTCTGCTGAGTATATGGGTTTATATCCATCTGCATCCTCGGCTAGACCAAGAAGACCATATATTCGGTCAATAGGTTGAGTTGCCTGAAAGTTGCTTGTTCGGTGGAGGAGATCCAGCAAGCTCTGCCTTTGATAAGGGAAAGGCTGTCCCGAAGCCCTGTCTGACAGCCATTTATTCCGTGTAAAGCTCTGAAAGCCTTTTATGGCGAAGAGGTCTTTTCGAATAGACAGTGCTGATGGGTCAGATGGTTCATCCTTGCACATGTTGAACACCATGTAAGGCGCAGACATGTAACCACATGCACGCATACGCAAATCGGTGACGAGGTGCAGTGACCGAGCGCCTTCATGAGCCTCTCTATACTCATGGAGTCTCCCGGCAACAAACATACCCTCCGAGTATCCGTGAAACATTAGTTGTCTATTAGACACGTACGCCTTGGATGCTAACCAGAGCCTATGCCAATCAATCTCCACGTCGCCGCAAACAACACACACATCTGTCGCATAGACAAATTCTTGTATGATCCAGACCCGACGGAACCATGGCCGGCGGAAAAAGGCCCGCAATGCAGGCCAGCGTTTGTCCTTTGCAGGTGGGAGGACAAACCCACTCTGCACAGCGAGATGAACTCCTATCTCGCCATTTGGATGTACTGAGTCATCCAAGTGCTCCGAGTAGTCAGCTATTGATGACAGGAGCTCAAGAGCCGCGGGGACATTATCAGCTTCATCGCCCAGGTAAACCTGAACACAAACTGCAATGCGGTAAATGTCCGGCATGAGCTGAATCTGCTCTCCCTTTTCCTTGTTCGAACTGGACGAAATTTGATTAATGCAAACGGCATCTGCCCATAAGACTCGAGACTTGTCAGGCAATACCAATCGGCGGAGGATTGTGTGCAATGTTGAAGTGATTTTAATTACAGACTTCTGCCCGCTCGTGTCGTGGATAATGATCTCAAATGGTGTTCGGGTATTGCTGCCCCAGTGATAAGAGATGGCGTCGTAAGGAACGGCGTGTTTCAAGTAGCCCTCGCCAGTCACAGACTTTTCGAATTCCGGGTTTGTTAGTTTGTGGTGGATTATGCTTCCAGCGAGAGGTTGATGACCATCTTGAACAGCCTCCAGCCGCAATAGCCGAATCTCGCCCGGTTGGAGTGGCTCATATTGGTAGGGTTTCATCCTTTTTGGCAGAGGCAAGTCGACTGATTGCTGAGGCACCAGATACCATGACTCCACGAGGATGGAGGCTCAGCTCCGGCATGGACGTCCATTTCCACCATGATAACTGCTGAGCTGGCTGGTGCGTTCGATGGGGCTGACAGGGACCTGGATTGGCTTGGCACGGCGGAACTAAGCACATGCAGCATGCAGTGTGACAATGATCTATCAGTAGGAGAAACCAAGACCCCGTCGCGTGCTCAGGTGACGATGGGGGAGGGCATGCCGGTCGGCCATTTCGGTTTTGGCTTTGGCTTTGGCTGCAGTCTTGCTATTCTGTTATCCGAGACAAAAGAAAATGGCATCTATTTGCGAGTGCTCAGACAGACGGGAAGATGGAAGGAAGCCCCACCTAAGCTTGCTCCTTCCCCACAGACCATTCCCTTCCATCTCCCTTCTACCACCAGGTACTCCGTACACAGAGCTGCATCTCCAAGCCTTGTCAACTACACTCGACGCTGATCACGTCAACCGCTATTGCGCCGCCACGGTAAATGTTTCAACAACCCCGTTGCTTCGACTGCCCCTGATGGCGCGCCTGATGTGCCGTCACCGCCGCCATCATGTACAATCGTGAGTCCAGGATCATGCGCAAGCTGCTTGGCAAGGCGGCGCCCGACGTCGCGACTGGCGAGCTGGCATCCATCACGGGCACAACCACACCTAATGCCACGCCGTACCGCCCTTCCAAGTCGCAAAATGCCGTGTTTGTTGCAGGCGCGCCGATATCGTGCTTTGACGTTTCTGCCGATCGACGCGCCGTTGTCTTGGGTGGACCGCACATCCTCAAGACCATCCTGCTGGACCACCCGACCCTTTCCACCTTTAGTTTCAACGAGGGGATAGACGTACGGACCGCAATCACCACTAGGCAATCGGCTAGCTCGCGACAGAATGTCGTTGCAGACCAGCTCAACATACGCGACGTGAAGTGGCACGGCAATTCTCACATATACACGGCCTGCGCCAGCGGCAAGGTGTTTTCATATGACCTGACACGACTCGGCGCGGGCGATAATGAGCCGCTCGAGTACATCATGATGCAGGAAGACTCGAGACAAATGAATACCCTGGACATCAACCCTCATCTTAAATCCTGGCTATTGACTGGTGGTCAAGATGGAACAGCGCGAGTCTTTGACACCGCAACCACAACCCCCGCGAGGCACGGTCTCAGCTTCAGGCAACGTTTTGCACCGCTCAGATGCATCGACCCCATTAGGCAGGTGAGATGGTCGCCTGCTAATGGCCATGAGATGGCGTGTTGTACGGAAGGTGGCGTGGTGATGAAGTGGGATGTACGACAACCGTCAAGGCCCGTTCTCAGAATCAATGCGCACGAGAAGTCATGCTCAGCCATTGCATGGCACCCCGACGGGACTCATCTGATCAGTGCCGGAGTGGATACGAAAATCCACACCTGGGACTTGGGGAGCACAGCAGACAAGAGACAGAAGCCGAGATGGACAATATCGGCGCCGGCACCAGTGGCCGCTGTAGCGTGGCGACCGGGGTTGTGGTCTGCGAGTGCTCAGGCTAGGCGCGTTGCGCAAATTGCTGTGACGTATGACGAAGCCAGCAATCGAAGATATGGGACATCGGCAGTGCACATTTGGGACCTGGCGAGACCATCCATGCCCTACAAGGAAATCGAGAGGTTTGAGACTTCTCCGTCGGCTCTCGCATGGCAAGACCAGGACATGCTGTGGACTGTCGGCCAGGATGGGACCTTTAATCAATGCGACGTGGCCTTTGCGCCAAAGACCATCGATCGTCAATCAACTTCCGCCATGGCCTTCTCTCCGAGAGGAGATGTGCTCATGTTTCTCGACGACCGCCCACAATCACATTGGTCACGTTTTCCGGCCGCACATCAGTCCGACGCTTTGCATCGGGCCACGTATGGCTCCAGCCCCAGCAATCAGGGCTTGAGCATTAGCCGGAGCGACTCGGAAGACGATGTGATGGGAACTTTCCTAGGGGTGCGTCGAAGGCTGTCTCGAAAGAGGAGGCTTAGTGGACGAGGAACCATTCCCTTGAGTACGACGCCGCCCTCGGGTGGAGCGACCTCATTTCCAGACGATAACAAGCAGAGCATGGGTCTGGAACAGTCTGTGAAGGTTGCTGGAATCTTCAAGTCCCAGCAGGCCATGTCATTCGGGCCTATACCCTCGGCGAAGCCCGTCCAGGTCTATCACTTTCTCTCAAACACGTATCTGGAGACGCTGAAACGCGAGCTTCCGTATGTCGATGGCTGTAAGCCGCTGATGGAGCGAGTGGGCACCATCATGGAACAATATGCCAAGGCAGCCGAGGTGGCCAACCTATACCGTCTTGCCCAGACATGGCGCATTCTGGCATATGCCATGAATATTCTTCTCAAGCGCCGGGCACAATACCACTTTGAGGTTCGGGTGGGTCAGTTCCAGAAGCTTCAGGTGGACAATGTCGCAAAAGGAACAGACAGGATGAAAATCTCAGACATGTATGCACATGGGGAAGACACTCCCAGACGACCATCAGGACAAAGAAGCAGCATCGACGGCCGGTTCCACTCGGTCCGTTCGCTTCTCGCAGAGGAAATTGAAAGCACGTCGAATGTGGCGACACCCGTCGCAAGGCCCGCTGATGACGCGACTAACACAGCCTCTTTGGATCATTCCGATGCAATGCATCAGCACGGCAAACGACTGTCACCCATCATCGAACCTGAGTCTCTTAGTATTGGACCAGCTGCTCATGGCTCCTTTGGCCAACATCGACCACCTCGGCAACGACTCGACTCGGAGCCCATCTCTGTGAGCAGCGAGCAAACAGACGAGTCGGACCCCTCATATACAGAAGGCTACGACTTTTACGACGCCGAGGTCTTGGCCAAGGCGATTGACGTCCCTATGCCGCGGAGAAACAACAGCTCTAGAATGCAGGCTCAACGTGGCAGGACCACCAGACAGCACTCGGACGACAGCGTCAACCAGATGTTCTCCATCTCGAATGGCACCAAGAGATCTGGAAGGATGGGATCGAGCGGCGATGCCTTTGCCAAACCTCTCAACCGGGAACTATCCGACCTGAAGGGGGGAAGCGGCGCATCCAGCGCCGACTCACAGGCACAGTCAATGACCACGATGGAAAAGTCTCGCCAACCCCCACGGTCGGATGATTCCCAGGACGAGGTGTTCATGATCTCGCAGACAAGCAAGACAGACGACAGCCACCACTCTCAACAGTCATTCACCTCGCAAGACACTGACGGCGGCGGCGAGGGCATATCGCCGCGGAACTCAGTTCCCGGCGTGGCAAAGAGCAGATCCATCAGCCCCAAAGAGAAGGACTCGACATCACCTCGCCATGACCCCCGACGACATATTGTCGAAACAGACTACCTTCCCTGGAGCAATGACCCGCCCTATCCCCATCCCTTGAACAACGCCAGCTCGAAAGGCAACCCGCCTCCCATCTCCCCCCTGGATCCCCACACTCTGCTGCTGCGAGCGCTGGATTTCGAGTCCAAAACCTGGGCGCTCAACGCGTCCGCCATGATCCTTCTCCTCAGGCCGCTCGTTCCCGACTCGGTCATTGACAGCCACAGGGCGAGCGGCATCCTGCGGCAGCACCACCTCCGACTGATGCAGATGGGCCTCTTTGTCGAGGCAGCTCTGCTGCGTAACCTGTGCATCCAGGGATGGCCGGAAGGGATGCCGCACTGGGGCGACAGCTACGTGTCCATATTCGGCGGTGCCCAGCAAGGCGTCAAGGTGGGCTTGTTCTGCTCGTCGTGCCGCAAGCCCCGAGAAGTTGATCCCAGCGCCGGCCGGGACGCGGTCTGGACCTGCGAACGATGCCAAAGCGTCATGGCTGCCTGCGCGGTATGCGGCCACCGCGAGGCCGCGCGCCCAGACTTTATCCCGCGGGAGACGACGCCCTCTGCCGGCCACGTCGAGTCCGAGACGTGGCTGTCGGGGTGGTGGTACTGCCCGGGTTGCGCGCACGGCGGCCACGCCTCGTGTCTCCAGCTGTGGCACGGCGCGTCGGAAGAAGCCGCGGCGGCGGATGGGTCCGCCAAGTACAGCGACGGGTGCTGCCCCTCGGACGGGTGCGGCCACGCCTGCCTCCCCGGCAAGTACCGCGGCGAGACAAGCACGGCGCGGTCAGACGAGCTCGGCCGGGCGGCGGTGGACTCGTCGCGGGCCAGAGACGAGCGCGGGCCCGCAAGCCGAGGCGGCAGCAGACGGTCCAGCCCTGGCGCGCCGTACGAGCGCAGCGTCAAGAGTGACGCAAACGACGTGCCGCAGAGCAGGGCCGTGGGCATGGCGCGCGAGGCCCTGAACAAGGGCAGCGGGGGCATCTTGAGCTCCAGCCCCGGACGCTCAGGGGGCACAGGGGATAGAGAAAGGAGGAAGAGTGTCAAGTTTGCACGGACGGATGGTTGATTCGGATTTTTTTGATATTGAATTCAGTTACAATACCCGCGTTTTCTCGCCAGCTGTCTAGAGTAAAAGAATTGGAATAACCCGCCATCACTGCTGTATTCCCGCCATGTGAGCCGTGAAAAGTCCGCCTCAGCCTTGTCCCTTGTCCCTTTATGCCACCACACAAGGCCATGCCGGCAAAACATGAAATGTCCGCTGAATGGTACGCTACACGCAAAGTATTTTCAAAAAGGCAAGTAATATAGGTAAATCTACAAAGGGGGCCGGCGGTGAATCCGCATCCCGTGGCCATCACTGCGCAACATTCTCCCGCAGCCCCTTTGTTCTCAGGGTAAACCTCGAGTCGTCGGCAAAGGGCAGCAGGCCAACTCCGCTGTCGGCGCCCCAAGCGTCCCCCGGATGGACGGGCGGGCTGGGCAGGGCCTCGTCGACGCGGTCGCCATCGGCGCTGCTGCTGCTGCTGCTTTCCGCGTCCGCTGCGTCTGCGACGACGCCCGCGCGGCCCCTGAGCCTGCCGGCCCACAGGCCGCGGACGCCGCCCCTTTTCCGCTCGGGCACCTGCTCCGTGCCCGCGCTGCACACGTACAGGAGGTACTTGAGGTTGGGGAGGGAGTGGCGGATGTCGACGACCCTGAGGCCCTGGGAGGCGCAGAGGGCCTCGATGTTCTTGTTGAGCAGGAACCAGGCGTACTCGAAGCGCCACTGGCTGATTGTCGAGCCGCCCCTGGGCAGGTACAGCGGGAAGTCGCGCCGCTGGGCCTGCCGGTCGGGGAGGTGCGAGATGTCGTCGCGGGCGTAGGAGCGCGACCCGTGGACCGTCAGCGGGTACGGGAGCGGGTACGACAGGTAGAACTGCAGGTGGCGCGCGAGCAGGGCGGCGAGCCCCAGGGCCGCCGAGAGCGCGTCCTCGCCGACGGCCCTGGCCGTGGCCGCGTCGTAGACGGAGTTGGGCAGCGGGAGGTGGCGGATCTGGAAGGAGAGCGGCGGCGCGTTGGGGACGGGCGTGATGGGGAACATGTCCGAGAGCTCCGAGCAGATGCGCCGCCGCTGCCCGCGAATCTGCTGCTCCGTCGCCCGAAGCAGCTCGGCCGAGGCGGCGAGATTCTCCTCGTTGTTGGCCATGTCCTCCTCCGCCGCGGCCTGGACGGCTCTTCCCCTGGCGATGGCCTCCCTCCTGCTCCGCAGCGACTCAAGCAGCTCGTCCCGCCGCTTTTCCGCTGCCTTGTTTGCTCGCCGCTGCGCCGCGACGTACCTGTCGGCAAGGGCCACGGCCTCGTCGGCGGCGGGGGTCGGGTCGGGCGGGGACTCGGCCATTATCTGGTTGATTTGCTGCATGATGGTGCGTTGGGTGTCCATGGCGTCGTGTATCGAGCTCTCGAGGTTGGCGAGCCTCATGAGCGCGTTGTATGAAGACGTCGAGAGGGAGGGGGCCTGCTTGGGGTCGGCAATCCTGTTTGGGAAGTCGAGCGAGTACAGGCCGTCTTCCAGGTGGAAGACGACGGCGTTGGGCGGGAACTGACGGTCGACGAGGGTGCCGATGAAGTTGAGCCGTCGCAAATCTATCAGCTCCTCCAGCAGAAAGATCCACGCCGGCTGCCGCGGCCGGTTCGCCCACACGCGGACGGTGAGGCGGCACGAGGTCGAAAAGGGGGTTTGCAGGGCGGAGAGATGGAAAAAGTCAAAGTCAAAGTTCTACGCGGCAGTTAGACGCGGCCTTGGGAGCAGGGGAAGAAGCATCAAGCAGTGAACAGGCGTACCGCTGATCGTTGGCGAACCTCGCTAACGTAGACGGGCTCCTCGCGCTCGGGCACGTGCAGCGAGAAGAAGACCTGGCCGACGCAGGTGTCGACCAGCGCCTCCAGCTTCTTCTGCCTCGCCGACGGGCTGGCGTGGGCGAGGCTCAAGCTCGTCCGGCGAGGCTGGGAGGAGGAGGGCCGTCTCCTGTCGGCGTGCAGGGCGTCGCGCCGCAGGGCGTCGCGCCGCAGGGCGTCGGAGGACCGCGACGGGTGCAGCTGTCCCGGCTCCCGCAGCACGGGCAGCTTGCCGGGGCTCGGCGGCACGGCGGCATCGTCGGCCGTGTACAGGCTCGTGGGCGCAAAGGAGAGGTTCCGCAGCGAGAGTCCCCTCAGATGGCGCAGCTTGCGGTTCTGAGGGGCCAGGCGAGGGCGTCGAGGCTCGGCGAGGGTCGTTGACATGGCGGGCGCATGCTTGGGGGGGGGGCAACTGCTGCCAAGGGGGACTCAGGGGCTCATGTCGGCCGACGCAATGGGACGGCGAGATTTATTTATTGCGCGGCGTGCGTGGGAATTTAGGTTCTGCAAGGGCTGCGTGGTTTGGGAGTGTCGGGTCAGACGTCAGACGTCATTCACGTGGAGCTCAGGCCGACAAGGGAAGTGTCCAATTAAAAAAGACCCCATGCATTGAATGAGCAAAGTCGTCGCGCGCTTAGTCGCGTCTATTATCGCGTCTATTCTACCCAAGGTTTGACATGTTTTTGCTCTTCCAACTACATGCCGATTGTATTGGCAAGTCTCTGAGAAAGGACTTCATTCTTCGCAACGTCGTACCAGTCCTCGTGCGACAGCACCAGATGCCTCAGGTGGATCGAACACGACTCGTCCGAAGTCGCGACAAGTTGGCTAATCTCATCCCTGGTAAACCATCTCAACTCGCTACAATGAATCGTCTGGAAACACTGAGCAACTCAGTCAGCTTGTTGTTTCGGCCACTCCAGCTTGTTGGAAAAGAGGTGTGCAGTACGTACATCTTCACGAGCACCCATCCTCGCCACTGTCCAGCTGGTCATGTAGTGTGTTGGCCCATCCCTTGTGACATAGTTGTCAGTGGTTGAAAAAGAAACTGTCCGCGCAATGTAGTCTAGCCTTAGCCTGGTCTGGCCCCCAACCAAGCGTTGAGCACAATCTTGGATGCATTCTCGCATTAAAGGGGTTCCCCCGGGCGTCGTCCAATTCGCTGCAAGTATTTGTCCGTTAGCGCTCCTCTCGAGCATGAGTTTCACGCAGCGACTTACCGGCCAAAGATTCGGGGCCGTCGCGACGCTTCACGAGTAGGACTTTGGGCTGCGATGCATCTTGGTCCAAAACGATGCAGCTTACACGGGATAAGACGGGACGCTCGTCTAGGGACACATTGCAAAAACTCCATACAGGGGGCGTGCCCCATGTCACAATCTTCCCGTCAGGGAGAGAGACCTCGTTGGCTTGTAGCCTTGGGCGTTGCCCGGGTGTCAAGTTGGACTCTTCCTCTGATGCATAGCTCGACCCTTGCTCCGATCCAGAGCTTGACCCTTCCTCAACTGCTGGTCCATCCATTCTTCAGGTCGGGGCTTGTTGCTTATTGCTGGCGAAATGATGATGGTGGCACAAGATGGCTGTGCTCACTGCTCTCGAATGGGAGCGGGAGCGCCTGGCGAGATGCGGTCAAGACAACATTTTTATACCTCTGCGACTGACCGTGTGGTGCCCTTTTCAGCATTTGGCAAAGGGAAGAGGAAGCGGCAGTCATGTAAGGGGTCATTTACTCGTTGCGAACACAAGAGCAGCTATACACAAGCGAGCGACTCGGGGCGACAAAGAGACGGGCCTTGAGTCTTTGGCAATCAGCATGGGAACTTTGACCGGTTACAGGCTCAACCACTCTCAACCACTGGCCTATAGATGCAGAACCGACGGCCGAGTCCTTTGCCGTCTGTACGCCTTCTTCGGATGCAAGGGTCGGGCTTGTTGCGATTTCGCATTCAGCATAACAAGGCGCCTATTGTCAGGTTTATACACACGCAGGACGCACAACCCGTTTGTCTTGCTGCGCACAGTCCAGGCCATGACCCGTCCCGCGACCTGGCAGCCACGTACATGTTCAATGGTAGATGACTAGCTGCGATGCAAAAGGTCCGCAGTGTGAGGGATGCGTGCGTGTTCCGGCCTTGTCGGCTTGTTCTGCCGGACACGACGCGATGCCTCCATGGATGGAACAGGAGAGGAACACGGCCCATCGGCCTGGACAAAGCCAGGCGCACAGTTGGCCGCGCACTCTAGTCATCCGGCATGCTGATGATGGAGGCGCAAGTCGCGCCGGCGTCGACGGTCAAGGTGGTGCCGGTGATCCACCGCGCCTCGTTGCCGGCCAAGAACCTCACGGGGCCGGCGCAGTCCCAGGCATTACCCTCGGTCTGCAGGAGACTCCTCTTCTTCCTCGCCTGGCGCACATGGTCCGGCATGCCGCCGCCGGCGTTGTACATCATGGGGGTGTAGAGCATGCCTGTGCCAGACGTGTCAGCGGCGGGCGCAACGTTTGTGTGCCGAGCACCCGGTGCGTAAGGGGGCCGTCTCACCGGGGCAGACGCAGTTCACCCGAATGCCGTCCTTGGCGTGGTGCGCCGCCATGGCCCTCGTCATGTTCACCACGGCGCCCTTGCTCGTCGGGTACAGCAGACTCGGCGCGCCGCCCTGCAAGCCCGCCACCGAGCCCAGGTTGACCATGCTCCCGCGGATGCCGCCGTCGCCGGGCTCGTTCCTGCGCATGGCCGGAACCGCGTACTTGGCCATGAGCATCATGCTCGTCACGTTGACCTGCAGGCCGCTGGCCCAGGCGTCGGCGTCCACCTCGACCGCCGTGCCCCGCGGCCCCAGGACGCCGACGTTGTTCACCAGCACGTCCACCCTCCCGAACCTGCCGAGCGCCGTGTCCACGATGCGCGCGCAGTCTTGCTCCGCGCCAACATCCGCCTGCACAGCAATGGCCTCTTGGCCCGAGTCGTCGAGAACCATCTGCGCCGTGCGCTGCGCCGGCCCCAGCTCGCGGTCGACGCAAACCACCCTCGCCCCGTCCTCGGCCAGCAGGAGTGCAATGGCCCTCCCGTTGCCGATGCCCTCGCCCTGGCTTCCCGCCCCCGTGACGATGGCTACTTTGCCCTTGAGGCTGCGCGATGGGCGTCCTTCTTGCGCCGACGACATGGCTGTAGCGCGTCAGATGCCATTCACCTGGAGACACGGAGGAATCTTACTGGTCATGTGATGATGGACGGGGCCGTTGTTGTAAGAATTGAAGAAATTGAAGAAGAAAAAAACATGCAGAGTTGCATGCCCATCAACCAGACTGCGAGGCAGACCATGGTTGTCCAACACCGGGCCTCGGTATCGGCAACACTAAACGTGGGGTCAAGTTTCGCTGCAACACCCTGCAACACCCTGCAAACCCCTGCAACCCCCTGCCGCCAGGAAACATCCTCGAGTCCTTCAACATTCACAGAACCCAACTTCCCTTTTCGCCAATTCCCATTCGTCTTGTCCATTGTCAATTCTATTCATTATTTACCAAAATACACCATATGCCCATGGTCCCAATGCCCGTCGTCTCTGCAAGCGTCCAATTAGTCCCCACACCAACAAATTATGACCCAGCCAAACGCCGTCATTGTCAAACGTTACTACCAAGGTGCAAGGTCCAGTCGTACAAATGAGAGAGGGAGAAAATCCAGTCTAGTTGACATCCTCGGGCGACGTCTCCTTCTTTCGGCGGAGGCTGCCAAAACGCCTCTTAAGCCCCTCGCTAATCTTGTTGCCCGTCGTGTTGCTGCGCCGCAAGTCCCCGCTGTCCTTGTCCGTGTAAGCGGCACCGCTAGAGGAGCCCTCACCCGCCTGACTGGCGCTTCTCTGATGATTCCGTGTGCCCCTCCCGGATCTGTTGGTGCCGGGCCGCAGCTCATATGCGTCCGCGGCGCTCAGAAACTGTCCGTGTCCCTTCATCTTCTTCAGGTCGCGTTCGACCGTAAACGACGGTTCTCCCTTGCCCTTTAGGTCCTCTGGGTGGTATTGCTAAATAATGCGTCAGTCGCTTCTCACTCCACCACAATCACCCTCGGCTGAGCACGTACAATGCCGTCCCATCGCTTGTAGGCACCACCTTCGGCGTCGGGCTCTCTCATTAAATCTGCACCCTCTCTGTAGCGCATAATCCTGCCCGTCATGTCTGGCGCGCCGTCGGGAATGGATGCAGTGCCTTGGAGGGGCACGTGCTTTGTCAATGAGTCGATGATGTTCTCTCTGGGTGTTGCCCGGAGAGCCTCCATGTTGGATTCTTCAACAGCCGCCACTGGAGAATACTTCTTGTCCAGGTTTCGACTGATCAAGGTGGCATCGTAGGGACCGCCATGGTGGTAGGCACCCCCGATTGTGTCGAGAGCATCGATTGTGTCCGTGTCTGAGATGCGCCTGCGATGACGATGGTGCCGATCGGCAGCCTTGGCATCGTGCTTGATCATTTCAAGTGGTCGGTTAGACATGTCGCCGGAATACCGCTCTCCAAGCAAGTTGTGTCGACGATGTTGGTCGGGATTCTTGTCCAAGGGGCGGTTGGCGTTGATCTGGGTCAACCGACGAGCTTTATCAAGCTGGTTGCGCAGGCGCTCCGGATTGGGCTGGGCCCCCGAATTCAGCGACCCACGGGCGGGAGGAAAACTTGGGCAGCGACGGAGGCGCCGAAGTGGATACTGCGTCGCCGTGTGTTGGGGATGGTGTTGAGCGTGCTTGTCGGGAACACGTCCGTTGCGACAAGGTCTGAGGCGCGATGGGGGCGAATTTGGAGGAGCGACTGCAAGAGAATGAATGGGAGAAGGGCGAGCACGAGTGGGAGTGGGATAAGAAGTTATAGCAACAGCAATAGACCCAGGAGGCGTTCGTAGCGACTGTCGCCAGTGCCTCCGAGGGTGGTGCGACTCGCTGGAGTGACTGTGCCGAAATGACGTCGGAAACGGATTAGACGGATTAGACGGCTGGAGATCGAAGCCGCACTCAGTGGGGCGGCCTGAAGATGGTGGGGGGGCAGGACATGGGTCTAGAGAGAAGAGATGAGAAGCGCTGCCGCGGCGAGAGACGACTCGTAGCTGCAGCGGTCGGTGCCTTGGGCTTTGCTGGGACGGAGACTGCGGTTGAGGGCTGCTTGGTGAGCTGCTGTCCGAGCTGCTGTCCGAGCTGCTGGCCGAGTTGCTGCCGTCGACGCTTTCCTCTTGATTCCCTTCAACGAGCAATTTTGGCGCCGATGCCTGCTTGGACCTGGCTAACCTCTTGTAAAGATGGACGTGCGACGTGCCAAGGCCGGTAACCTGGCTTGGTTCGGGCGCAGTCAGAGGATCTAAAATATACCTGGTGGCCTTTTGTTGCGTTTGGCGTTAGCTTGCACGATTATGGAAATGCAGGCCGAATCGAAAGGGCCATGGAGGACGAGATGATGAGTGAGGGAGTAAAATCAAGGCAAAAAGGGCAGACTTGGACTCTTGCAGGCTGAGCATGGAAATAGAAGGTGCATGTGAACTTCTAGCAGCACTTGCCACTGGCAACCAACCGCCTTGGCCGTGTGCTCCAACCAGACATGATCAAGGCTCCCAGCCAGCTTGGATTGAGCCATTGCCATTGCCATTGCCATTGCCAGTACTTGTTCTCTCCCTCGTCTCGTTGCAGACACACCAGGCGTCCAGGGTCCAGCAGTTGTCAATGGTGCCGCATGCATGCATCCTCCTTCTGCACGCAGGACGACTTGGCCCCAGATCCTGAGCAGGCGACCAGACGATGGCACAAGTGCGTCCAAAGCCGAGCCCTGCCATGCCCGTGCGCACCTGCCCGTTGATTGCTAACCTGCCTATTGGACCCTCTGCTGATCTCGGCC
Source organism: Keithomyces neogunnii (assembly GCA_020975405.1). Classification (NCBI taxonomy): domain Eukaryota; kingdom Fungi; phylum Ascomycota; class Sordariomycetes; order Hypocreales; family Clavicipitaceae; genus Keithomyces; species Keithomyces neogunnii. Next base: position 6,773,472 of record JAIOWQ010000001.1, on the reverse strand, counting down.
TGGTCGGCAAGGCAGAGGAATGACGACAACAGCATCTTTAAGCCATGGTGGGCCAAAACTGGGGTCGGCCATGGCACGTAGCTTTCCATTCTGCATCTTGACTGCCACGACTGCCGATGCGGCACTCGCCGTGCACAGATCCCAGCTTATAGATCCTGTCAAGGGTCCAGGCTCGACAAGGAGAATTGGCCCACGAGAATGTTGGTTTCGCTGTCGCCGCGATACAAGACGTGTCAAGTACGCAATGAAGGAGGACAACGACTCACCCATAGCTTGTCATGACGATATTCATCATCGTCGTCGTCGTCCTCTTCTTCCTCCTCCCCATTCGCTTTCTCATTCTCATTCTCATCGTGCTCGCGAGGAGGATCCTTGTGAGGGCTGTTACCGCGAAAGAAACCAGCAAACACCATGTTGGCACCTCGACGGAGGATCCCTTCTTTCCGGTTCGTGACTGATATCGTTGCTCCCAGGTCCGCACAAAAAGGGCCCTCGTGTGAGGCGAATGATTCGGGGTCGTTAATAACCTGTGTCGACGGGGGATTTGTAGGAACCAATTATTGAGATGTAGCGCCGTCTATACAAGAAACAATTGCAGACGTGCACAAAGTCGACGGTGAACAAACTGCACAAGAGGCAAAGGTCTCACTTCAGGATCCAAACACCTTTAATATCGACACAGCTATCTCGGTTACACAACGAGATGCCATGGCTAAGCTCCCACTCCTGCTCGCCACATGACTCAATGAGCCTCGTCCCGCCACAATGGCCAAATACACAGATACCAGGGACCCTTGATGCACAATATAATATCCATGCAGCTAGATTTGAACAAGACGCCTCCACAAGACTCTCCAGGTAATGGCAAAAGCTCTTGGGGGGGCAGGGACAGAGGAAATTCTTGATTCATGCGCAAAAAGTGCGAGCATGCACCCCAGACATCAAGGGTACATAGATGTGGTATTATCAGGGTGGCGTGGGTTCCGAGGTGCAGTGTAACTTTCCACGAAATGGTTTGCTTCGTACCTTGATGTGGAGAGAAGCAGCCGCATCCTCTCGAGCTTACCAATGAGTAATATGAGTGCTGCGCGGCACTCGGTTGTCGTTATCAGTTGGTGTTTTTTCATGTGGGATGAGCCAGATTTGATGAGTGAATAATAGCGCGGGCTCGCATTAACTTGGCGACTCAGGCCAAGATCAGGGAGACGGCCTACTGTCCTGCCCTGATTGCGCACAAAGAGACACGTATCGCATCCCCACAGCGCTTTCTTTTCCTCGTGGTCATTGACAAACGACGGCAATGCAAGCTGGCGACTCCGACATGCATCGAGCACAATTGTACAAATGCAGATGAGCCCAGCATCAATGCCAAATCAGTCAGGTGAGACTTCAAATGCGCCTGGGCCCGCCAGACTCCACAACCAAGAAGAGAAGTTGGCGATTCAAATGCCCTGGTGTCATGGTCCAAGACTCCAAGGCTTGACAAAGAGCTCACTGCCGCGCCCGCGGTGGCCCGAATCAACAGTGTGCACATGCACAGAGGTGTAGATACCAAGTCTGATAACTTGTTCGACCGTCTTGCCAGAGAGCAAGCTAGCGCCTTTGCTTCTTTTTGTCCGTCAGTGTTTGATTGTAAAGGACGCGAATGTGCTGCCCACCATGCCATGTTGGTACAGCCTGCAGCCAAGTGTCAGGCATCTACAGAGTACAATGCCAGGAGTCGTGGCATCTTCCGGTTGAGGATTCCCAGGCCACTCTTGGCAAAGAAATTTTTTAAATGAAAGCAGACGGAGAAGCCTTGATATCCTTGCCCGAGTGATGTGTCGTCAGCTACCATTGTCAAGGCCGAAGCCGTCACGCCCATTCTTCTTCCGTGCCCGGACCGTATCCGTCCAGGGCCTCTCTGCCCAGGTCACGTAGTCAACCAATGGCTATTTTAAGCCTGTCGGCGCGCATGGTTCTGAAGCCGGAGAAAGTATTGGCTGCAATGCAACCAATGCACGTATGAATGCTTACGCAATTCCGCCCGTCAACAACATGCGTTTTCGTCTCTTTTATTCACGGTGGAGTTTTGGCACGTCATCTGCCTGGGCGTCCAAACTCTTGGCCAGAGTCATATTATGCCACTTAACAGCAGATATTGCATTCATGCTTGGCCACACTGCGTCCACAGTAGGGCTGGGGATCGCATATACGACAGCGTCACTAATTAAGCTTTCTGTATCACGGCGCGAGGGGGGAAAATTACTCGTCAGAAGCTGAGAGTTTTGCGGCCTCCCAACCACCCCTTGACAATGTCGTCAACCCCTCGGCCAAGAAGACATGTCACGGCTCAATTCCTCTCAGTCTGCCCCATGGTCCCCAGGCATATGATATCTCCAGCCAAATAAAAGGCCTCGTTTCGAAAAAGGCGCCCCGTCTTTGCTTCCAAGTTGGCACTAAACCCTCCCTCGCCCACCCAACCCCTGGCGTCTTCCGTGCCCTTGTTTCTTCCCTTTGCACGCTTGGTATATCGCACTAGCTTTGCGGGCGATAAACTCTCCATGTCCCTGCCAGGTGTCTCCGGTGCAATCAACATAGCCCAGCTGGCTCTCTCCAGCCCTGCACTCTCGTACGGATACGCGTCACCCGTTGCGTCGAGTCGCGCCATGAACGCATAATCAATGGTCTGTTGCTCCTTGCAGCAGAGTACATCCTGCCCAGAGTCTCGTTGATAGCGCTTGCGGACATTATCTGCGCTCAAGCTTCAAGTTGTTGCACCAGTCGTCGGCCCATTCTTCGTCTCCTGCCATACTAGAGTCCCTTGGCTGCTTGACCCTACGCACAAGGGCGAATGTTGGGTAGTTTGGCCGTGGTGGAGGCTGACTCGTTTTGTGTGCCGAGCTGTCTGGATTCTTTTACGGAGTTGTATGCCTGTTTAATAAATGCTAGAGTCTGGAGTCTTGGTCGGCGACACGACTTTGGATTAAAGCTCGTCTTGGTGGATTCAGATGCAGGACGGGGGGAAATCTAGCATCATTCAATCACACCATGGCACGAAGCCCGCTCGGTTTCCTACACGTGACTTCATTAATACATGGCGCAAATTGAAAGGAATTTTCTTTAACCTGTTCCCGGCCTTACCACCGCAACTTCTGCTCTCTACGTAGCTGGCAAGAATCGTGATGGTCGGGGACTCGGGGCGATTACCTGGGCTCTCGCGTAAGATTGGGAATGGCTCATTAACCAGGATAAGAACAGGAGCAAGCTGAGTAGGTCGCTATTATCCATTGCTTAGACGAAAAGGATGATGCAAGTACAGTTCACAGGTTCAATTGGGGCTATAATCAGCAAGCAGCCATGGCATGTGCATGATTTCTGAGGAATTCTCCGAATGTTTCTTATATGCGTTGACTCTGGGGAGAAGTTGAAGCAACAGCTTGGTTCATTGAGGCCATCTGATCATTTGATGACGAAACTCACCGAATTAAGATGACTCGGGGGAGATTTCAATGTTGCATGGATCGGTCGTTGGCAGGTTCGGTGGGCTGGAACAAGGGGGCACCCCGCCATTGACAACTCTCACCAAAAAGAGAAAAAAAGAAAAAAAGAAAAAAAGGACAAAAAAAGTTGAGGTCATGCTCCTGCGACGTGGACACAAACATTGATTGCTCTCCAATTCATCGCATACCGCACCCGCGCCCGCCTCATCTGCGTTCACGAATACCACAGCCTTGGAATGATTGCCGCTCGGAAGCAGAGCCCTTCAGGGTGCAAGGGCCGGTAACCACACAGGCAGAACCGCGAGCCACCAGCCATGGGCCTGGTTGACTACTCATCGTCCTCCGAGGATGAGACCCAGCCACCACCAAGCAAGCGCCGGAAAGAGCAGCATGGCCGCTCAGAAACCAAGATGCCTCCGCTCCCTGCGGCCTTCCACGATCTGTATGCATCCACTGTGCGGCAAAGCGTCGGCGACGCCCCGAGCTTGCACCAGGGGCGCCGCCGACTCAATCCCCATGTGCCTGGAAACTGGCCGACTCACGTCTATGTGGAATGTACGTCTTCGTGAGACAAAACGCGCTGCATCTGCCCTCTTGCACATGTATTCTAACCCTGTGGAAAAGGGCATCCCACCTCGAAGCAGCATGACGTGCTGTTGGCGCTGATAAACAGGGCGCAGCAGCGACTGGGGGACGACACGCACCTTCACACCTTTCTCGTCAGCGATCTCGGCGCAGACTTGCCTCTGCACATCAGCCTTTCGCGGCCCCTTAGCCTGTCAACATCCATCAAGGACGATTTTCTCTCCAAGGTGGAACACGGCATTCGCAGCAGCGGGACGGGCGAGTTTTCCGTTCGGCCTGCCGGGTTGGCCTGGTACAAGTCCCCGGATTCAGACAGGACCTTTTTCGTCCTGCGCGTCGTCTCTGCCAAGGCGAACCCTGGCGGCGGCGAGAAGCAGCCGAAGGCGTCCACTAACCCCGAGCTCATGAGGCTATTGACAAGTTGCAACACGGCGGCGGCCCATTTCGGTCAGCCTGCTCTGTATCAAAAGGCGCAGGGTGAATCTGCAGATATGGCGTTTCACGTCTCGATTGGCTGGGCAATGGGCACTCTTGATGAGAAAACGAGCCTCTCGATACTGAACTTGTTTAGAGCCGACGAATTTAGGGGTATGCACGGCTGGCGTGTTGAGATAGACGGGGTCAAAGCCAAGATTGGGAACGTGGTTAGTCACATACCGCTATTGGAAAGGGGCAAGGCTGCAAAACAAGATGATGAGTCGCCTGATGCGCTGTATGGCTGAGGATCGCGGTCCTAGCCAAAGTTAGTTGCACATGAGGGAGACGCACTTGCACGAGGTAATGGGATATACAGAGACTGCGCTATTCCTTCTCTACAAGGAGCACAGATGTTTCGTTAGACCCTGCATATGTTAATAGAATCACTCTCGAGTCTACATCTACCCTAAAAGCTGAGGAAAAGAAGAAAAATAGAGAGGGGACAGGCCTGCTGGCTGTCAAGCAAGTGTATTCATGAGTGAAGAGCGTGGCGGCTACAGTGTATTGTAGTGTTGAACTCTAAATTCTGAAGCAAAGATGTTACCAAAGTGTTCGCAACTCTACGACGAGTTCACGTTCTGACGGGGAAAATGAAGAAGCAAACGACAAAAAAAACAAAGCTTGAGGCCTGCCCGGATCGAACGGACGACCTTCTGGATTCTCCTGAGCTGGAATCAGACTCTCTACCGCTGAGATAAGGCCCCTGAAGCTTACTAAGCCCTTGTTTATTACAACTTATGAGCAGTTTCGAGCCGGTTGAGGATGCAGTGGAGAAGTGGGGAGCAGTGGAGAGGCAAGAGTGTGGTGTGTAAAGACTCGTTTCACTCTCGGGGCGCTTGCTATTAAACAACAATCTGCAAGACGATTGATTGTGTGGGATGGATGCAGTTGGGAGTGAGCGAATCCCAGCGCGGTGAGACATGCAGGTTCTTAAGTGCCAGGAGGAGCACGTGCGAGGCCGTGGTTTTGAACCAGCGCGGCAGGTGTCCTTTTTGTCATATTCCGTGAAGCATGAACAAACGGTCTACATACTCCGTACATGATTGACTGTATCCTTTCAGTTGGTGTCTGTCTGCTCCTGGTTCGTGCCGCTTTTAGGTGCAAAGTCTCGTCTGTTGGTGCGTGCCGCTTGGGACGCGTCTGGCAAAGTGCAAAGTGTCTCAACCACCTTGGAACTTGTGCATTAGACAGAGTCTAACACGGCATGTTCAGAACAACACCGGGCTGTGTCTGCGACGGTCGGGTTGTGAAAGTCTGCTGGGGCGCCTCCAAGTTGCTGTTCCCGCCACAGCAGCGCAGCCATCAAAGTACTCGAAGTACTCAAGTAACTAAGCATGTACATCAACCCGTCGGCGCCAGGGCCAGCCTTGCGCAGCTAAACTCTGCACTCGTGCATTCGGGATTCGGTACGTGTCGTCCGGATTGCCGCCCCATGTTTCCAGTGTTTTCTTTTCCTGTTCCCAAGGTCTGCGTGGCGAGTGCCCACACTAAAAGCAAGGAGGCGTTGACCGGTTGGACATGGTCCCTACAAGCACCTGAGCCATGCCTCTTTGTTTTCCCACGCCGCGTCGAGGCAACTTGAACTTGGCCTCTCGGGCGCCCCCAGCATGTTCTTTATCCTCCTCTTGCTGCAGTACGGCTCGACATCGCAAAGCTTTTAAAGCCGGCAGAAGCGTCTCTCCCAGCTGCCATCCGGGCCGACCCATTCATTCAGCAAGCCAGCCGTGTCTCTGTGTCTGGAGGAAAAATAAACAAATCCATTCCACAGCCAACCTTGAACCCACTTGAGAGCACTTCCGCCCCTCCCTCCCCGCACCACAACTTGGACGCATTGGCCCTACTCGCGCCAGTCTCTCTCTTGACGGGCTTTCCTCCCCTCCAAACATTTTTCCGGACAAAGAACTGGCATTCTGTCGTACGGCCCGGGCTCGTCTTCTGTCAAGTGCAGGTCGGTGCGGAGTAGAATATACTTCAATCAGGCCCGTCGCTGCGGCTGCACGGCAAAGTCGGACGCTTCAATAACCGAGAGTCAACAAACCCTCCGCCCACCCTGACGCGAAATAGCTCCCAATGGACATCGATATGAGCCGCCGGAACAAGGTCCCTCGGGCTTTGTCAGATGCCGAGCGAGCGCGACTTGACGAGTACATTGACTCAATCCACTACTCTGCGAGGTACATACATGCTCTTCCGTCGAGGGCGTCCACCTGGACCTTCACCGCTGTTACGAGGCGTTGCTGGGGGGCCAGGCGCCAACCCGCGAACAAGTGCTGATTTGCCTGCTTTTTTTTTTGTCTCTAGATACTCTGACAACGAATACGAGTACCGACACGTGCAGCTGCCCAAGGCCATGCTCAAGGCCATTCCGAAGGACTACCACGACACCTCCAAGGGAACCCTGAAGCTCTTGTGGGAGGACGAATGGCGGGCAATTGGTATTACCCAGGTACGCGCTGCCCTAGCCTTGCCTTTTGCTTGTCCCTTGCCAATCGAGGCGACGGCGTGCACAAGAAAAGACTTTCAAGTGAGCCAATCACTGACCATTTTGCCGCAGAGTCTTGGCTGGGAACATTACGAAGTACACGAGCCCGAGCCCCATATTCTTCTATTCAAGTAAGTCATGCTGCTGTTGTTGTCGTCGTCGTCGTTGCCCAGGGAGGTCGGGGCAAAGTCCTCGGGTTTGTTCCGAATACGAAGCTGACGGGGTTCCCACGCAGACGCCCTCTCAATCAGCAGGCACCGCAGTGAGCAATTCGTCATCTTTCAGCTTGAAGCCTCATGTACGATAGTCCCAATTCCGCCACCCCGACCGCCGTCGGTTCCTTACCGTCCGTGCGACTCTTACTTCACGCCTCTCACGATATTACGGTCTGCACATTACGATAGTTGCGTTGATAGAAATATCAATACACCACGGGTCCGGGAACGCTCTGCTTTCCTGGCATGCACGCAATTCGTCTCACGATACGCTTCCGGCTGCTGTCCAGTTCGTGATGCCTCCTTGGATGGTTTTTGTGCACATGGGTTGGGTGCGTCAGGACTTTTTTTGTTGGGTGTGCTGGACTTTACAATGACCCAAGATGAATTCAATTTGGACATTGCTTGTGTTGCTAGCGACGCCCCCCTGTGAGGATGCCAATTTCGGAAAGTTTTACCCTTACAATGGCGCATATGCATTTACACGGTACATTGCGAAGCTCTTTTCGCAAGTAGTACGCGGGGAGTTATCAGTCGGTAAAAGGTAGACGGAATTGATTCATATTTCGAACCAAGTTGATGCGCCAGAGAGCCAAAGTACCTTTGTGAAAACCTACACGGCCATGCTACCCTATAGCTTGAATAAGTGAATAGAGGAGAGGGAGATGATGCGGCTTCCCAGGGCCCCTTGCCGGCAGAATGTCCAGCATGTGTTCAATTAACGCCAGGGTGTCGTCGAGATCCTTATTCCGTACGCTTGGAGTGAATTGATCCACATCAATGAAACGGCCTGATGTTGAAGCGCTGTCAACAGGAAGCTGTGGTGGCTCCACTCAGCCGTGGTCACGCCACGCTCCGGGTGAAATTGCACAAGCTGTATGGCAGCAATATGGGGTAGAAACAAAGCGGTTGACAGCTACAAGAAAATGCACCGTGTAGTAGAGACATTTCGGCTCGTCGCATGATGCGTATGCCGATCCCGGTATCACAGTCAGCCAATCAATCCACTCAAGGTCACCGAGCATTCGAATGGGGTACTGTAGCACCAGCTGCCAAGCAAAAAGGCACATGGGTTTAGAGTGTAACTGCGCTCAATTCGGCTTGGTACATTGACCATGCGTGGCATGATGCGCCCGTGGTAACAGCGTTGGAAGATGGGCATGTTCGAGATGTTGCATCGCGTGCCCACAACAGAAAAGGTGACATGGCGCGGGGAGGAGCTTGGAATGGGACAACCCTTTGCACATTGCGCCCGTCGACTTTGCATTTTTAGAAAGTGGCCACATGTTTGCTCCCCCATGCAGTCATTCCACCCGCATAAACGAGTATGGCTGATATTACGGAGTAGATGAGATGCATAAATGCTTAGTGAATAGGAGGAGCCGCCCGACTTGTCACCAATTCCTCCCCTAGCTCTGCCGGACCTTTGCCTGCGAAAATCAAGGGGAAAAAGCAGCTTCTCCAGTGACGCGCCTCGAGATTCCTGCCCCCACAGCAGCCACAGCAGCCACAGTAGCCACAGTAGAACGCCCTGCCCCATCCCGCTCCGGAGGCTCCGCAGGGTCTGGCTTGATTGATCATCATCAGACAGCGTGGCATCTTTGTTCATTCCAACTATAAGCTCGCCTCTTCTTCACCCTTGCATGTAGTTTCCCAAACCCAAAGTATATTCTTACCGGGCTTGCTCTCTCGAATACTTGTCCAGTTCACGCGGCATCTTTGTCCCAATTCTAGCTCGAGCCCAGAGACGACGACGTTGGTGGCGCCCCTCGATAAGATAAGGGTCCCCCAAGTGTCCGTGGCCTTTTCGCCTTTTCCAACCAACGTCACCATTTACAACCAACGACTGGAGATCGCAGAACCTTTTTCACAGCTCTATTTTGTCAATCAACTGCCCCTTGCTGCTGTCGTCACAATGAAGTCTGCCGGCAGACTATTCTATCTGTCCGTATTTGCGCTGTGGGCATCTCCTGGAAGCTGTGTGGCAGACAACCACAGTGATTGCGCAGTAAGTTGGTGTCAATCAACACTTTGATTTTCCATGAAAAATGGTGTCTTCTGACCGCTCAAACCCGCAGATCTCCCCCAAATCCATCGTCCAAGATGCCTGCGCTTCATATGCAACGCTTGAGAAGCTGAACGAACGGGTGAAACCCGCCCTTGACGACCTGACACAAACCACCGACTTCTTCTCATACTACCGACTAAACCTCTTTAACAAGAAATGTCCATTCTGGGACGAGGAAAATGGGATTTGCGGCAACATTGGATGCGCTGTCGAGACACTTGACAATGAAGAAGATATACCCGAGGTGTGGAGAGCAAAGGAGTTGTCGAAACTCGAGGGCCCCCTTGCCAGACACCCTGGCAAGCAAGAGCAAAAGAAGCATCCCGAAAGACCGTTGCAGGGCGAGCTGGGCGAAAACGTTGGCGAAAGCTGTGTGGTTGAATACGACGATGAATGCGACCAACGAGACTACTGTGTTCCCGAGGACGAGAGCGCCGCATCCAAGGGTGACTATGTGAGCTTGCTTCGGAACCCCGAGCGCTTCACCGGATACAGCGGAGAGGGATCCAAGCAGGTCTGGGACGCCATATACCGAGAGAACTGTTTCCAAAAGAGCTCCTTTCCCCGCTCGGCCGACCTGGGCATGTCGCTCAACTACAACCCGGCTGCCCTGGACTTCAAGCACGTCATGGATGCCGCCGGACGACACGCTCAGCTTCAGGCACAACGACTCGAGCACCCCAACATTCCGTTTGTCGCAAACACGGGCTTCGAGGTTGACGACGAATGCCTGGAGAAGAGGGTCTTTTACCGCGTCATGTCGGGAATGCACGCAAGCATCAGCACCCATCTTTGCTGGGACTTTTTGAACCAAACCACAGGACAATGGCAGCCCAACGTCCAGTGCTACAAGGATCGCCTCCACGGGTACTCTGACCGCATCAGCAACCTGTACTTCAACTACGCGCTCGTCACCCGCGCCGTGGCCAAGCTCGGCCAGCACATGCGCCAACACGAGTACACCTTCTGCTCGGGGGATGCCAGCGAGGACCTGGCCACGCGCGCCAAGGTGATGGAGGTGACGCAGAAGGCGGGCAGCATCCCCCAAATTTTTGACGAGAGTTTGATGTTTGTCAACGGCGAGGGCCCATCCCTTAAGGAGGATTTCCGCAATCGATTCCGCAACGTCAGCCGACTCATGGATTGCGTCGGGTGCGACAAGTGCCGACTCTGGGGCAAGATCCAGACCAACGGCTACGGCACTGCGCTCAAGGTTCTCTTCGAGTTTGACAACAACAAGGCCGACATGCCTGTGCTGAAGAGGACCGAGCTCGTCGCCCTCTTCAACACGTATGCGCGGCTGAGCGAGTCGATGCGAGCGATTAGCAAGTTTAGGCAAATGGTGGACGCGGAAAGCGGCAAGAAGCCGGTGGCGGGAACCGACGCTGCGGCAAGTCAAGACGAAAAGGTCGGCAAGAGAGATGACGAGCCGACCGACTCTGACGATCCGTGGACCGTGTTTGACCAGATGCAACGACGCGGGCCGAAGAGCGCATCGTTTGGTGACCAGTTTTGGCACGAAATGGCGCTCTTCAAACAGTCCATAAAGGTGGTTTTGTACGGCTGGGTGCATGGGTCTTATATGATGTAAGTCTGAGGCCCTTTTCGGCCGAGTTATTGCTGCACCTTGCTTCGAGCTGACGCCTGTCCTACCCAGATATCGAATTATAGTGAATGAGTTTTATCGTCTGTGGCTGTACTTCCTTGGGCTGCAGCCTCCCCCGGGGATTATTACGTACAGTTGGACACCAAAGGACAAGAAGGAGGATTTGTAGGACGCGGTCATAAATTGCATTGTGCGGGCGTTTGTAACAACATTTAGGAAAGTATTTTCTTGGAGGGTATCTGCATGAGTTTAATACATCAAAAAGCTGAAGCATGTGGACCTTGAAGAGCGAGCAGCGAGCATGTCGACTTGATTGCTTACAAGCACTGACGACCAGGCAGTGCATGGAGTGCGTATATCGGCTTCTGCTCAAGTCTATGCTTTCAATTCGTACGCGTCATTTTGGACTTTTGCAGACTGGACTTGCCACGATAAGGGGATCCATGCAGAGTGGCGCTCTTGTACTACATACATGTCTGGTATACGTATGCACCGAGTCGGGGAACATGATATTAAATGGCCCAGTTTCCCGCTCGAACATCTCCCCCTCCCCGTTCATCCGGGATTAATAAGGGGTTCCAGCTGATCTCAGGTCCAGCTCATTTCAACTCAGGTCTAGGTGGGGCTAAAAATGGCAGAAGAGCAGATGCGTAGCATATGCCTAGTATATGCATAGCATATGCAAATTACACAGTATATTAGTGCGAGTAAAAGCCAAGTAACATATAAGGCTAGTACTACTAGGTAACTTATAGTGAGCATATGCAGAGCACTTGGCCGGACATGCAGGCCGCCATCGCGGGGCTGGAGCCCGCCGTGGACAAGTGGCAGCCCGCCGTGCCCGGGGACTTTTTCACCGGCCGCTTCGCCCCGGCCGAGGTGACGCTCATGCTGAGCCAGGCCAAGGTGCTGCGCGGGGCGCTCGGTCCTTTGCCGATATGCCGCACCTCGCCGCGTCATTTCACACGCTCACGGGAGGAGAGAGAGGAGCGGCTGGCCAAGTCGGACAATATTGTGGATTTCTCGCCGCACGTTTGCAGGGAGCACAAGGGCTGGCTGACGGCGTTTTGGGCCACGCGGAGAGCATTTACTGGGATCATGTACAGGACTATATTGCGTGCTAACGAGGAAACGACGGGAATAGAATCTATTTTACATTCAAAAAGCCCCTCTCACACATGACGGTGTGTTGGCTGTCGCACGGCATAGCTCTTGTATGCCTTGGCAGAAGCCGCCCTGAACCTCTTGCCCCAAACGAGCAATATGGCGGGTATAAGTAAGATTGCGAAACAGAGGACAGAAACGAGAATGTGCATGTTTCGAAGGCCCATGCCGTTGATCCAGGGGGTCAGGGCGAATAGCACCACGACGGAAAAAGCGTTTCGTGTAAATATGACGCCGACTAGGGCGTTGCCAATTATCTGCGCCGTATTAGCCACGGGCGTGTTTTCCCAGGAGCTTTCCCGTGGGGGGGAATAGGAAAAGAATCACATACATCGTGGTAGCAGTCCATTGCGTAGGAGAGTGCAATGTCGCCTGCGACGACAAGTCCGAAGCCGAATATGCCGTACCCGACGGCAACCAACGGCCAAGGGGAGCCCTGAAAAAAGTCTGTCAGCCAACTGTGCAAAAGTAGACGATTCGGGGGCGGGATCTTGAGGGCGTACGTAGGCCAGGCCAACGCCGCACATGAGGATGCCGGCGGGCGTAATCACCGACATTGGCAGGGCGAGCCAGAGCCGCATCTCTGGCTCGTATATGCCGCCGTTGCGTCGTGCGAGCCAAAGAATGGATTTGTCGTTGAGCCAGCCGCCGAGGAAGATGCCGGGGATCGTGCCGATAAAGGGAGCCACGTTCATCAAGCCGACACCTGCCGCGGTGAAGTTGTACGGAGGACTAAACAAGTAGGTGGCCTGCACCGAGGTCAGGATGGCAAACCAGGCCAGCAAGCTGCCGTAGGTGATGGCGGTGTATGCTATTGCGGGGAAGGTAAAGAGCAGCACACCGGGCTGGTAGAAATCGTGCGCAATGTCCGTCTTGCTGTTGGTGATGCAGGCCATGCGCTGGCGGTACGTGGCTGTGGGAATCGAGTCGTCGATTTGCACCGCCAACCCTGTGTTCCACACGACCGGGTTGGCGGCGTCTGCCCCGGAGCGCTTCTCATCGCCCGTCGACTGCTGCTGCGCGGGTTCCACATGGCCGCCGTCGTTGGCGGCGCTGATGTTGTTGATGAACTTGGACTCTTCAAACAGGAAGATGATGAGGACGAGATTGATGCCGAACAAGATGACGCACCACCACCACATCCACCGCCACCCTTGGCTCTCGACAATGTACCCCGATGCAACGGGGCCGAGGTACGCGCCGATAAAGGTAAAGAAGAGATACCACCCGTTCATCAGCGCGTGGTGGTGCACAAAGAACAGGTCGGCAATGGTGATTTGCACAATGGTCTCGCTGATGGCGCCGCCGAGGCCCGAGATGAGGTTGCTGCCGATAAAGTCGCCCTTGGTCTGGGTCACGGCAAACCACACGCACGACACGAGCTGCAGAACAGTGCTGAACAGGTACAGCGGTCGACGACCGTATTTGTGGACGAGGGGGATGAAGAAGATGCACCCAATGGCCAGGCCGCCGTAGTTGATGGCCGCGCCTGCGTTGAGGAGGTCAATCGAGAAACCCAACTCATCCTGATACTGCTGCCACGCGGTGAAGCCAATATCCAGTTGCACAAAGGTCAGCAGCACGTAGAGGGAGACAAGAGCAAAGTTGACGTGTTTCCGCCACGCTACCCAGTTGAGCGGATCGTTGGGATTGGTGGTTGGCACAGGGTGCAGAATGACCTCGTCGCCGGGACGATGTACTACGACACGGGAGACGGGATTAGACGACAAGAAACGGGCACAGTCGAGTGGCAGAGGAACAGCGTCAAGCCAGGGCGAAGCTTACAATCTTTGAGGGCGATTGTGCCAGGAACCCAGAAATCAGGGCCGCGCGTAGGGGCTGCTTCGTCGGCCGGCCGATTCATCATGAAGCTGTCCTCGCTTATTGCGAGAGCGGGATGAAGCAGGCCTTTGCGGACGAGGACAAGGACAACCCAGTTATGGCAATGAATGGCGGGTTATATCTCGGGGCCCAGGTGGTGCCGTGATGGTATGCCAACGGGGACGTTGTAATAACTCGGGAGCCGTTGTCATTGAGGTCAACAATAGACGACTATTAGCTTCCCTGGCAATCGGCCGGGCCCGAAGCTTCTTCGACCATCGCCATACACATGTATGACGGCTATTGTACTCCCCAGACTATCGATGCCAGCCACGACGATCAAGCGTACATCTGGGTGGGAAAGATGTGTTGTCAGGCCCGCCGTTCGCGCGGGGGCTGACGGCCGGGTTGATATCTTGGTTGCATTGGAAAAGCCCAGGTCAACAACATCCCCACAAGAAAACAAAACCCATTCCGCTCTCTGCTATCGCTGAAGTATCAAAGCAAGCCAATGTGGGGGAGGTTATCCTGATAGCCCAGGGCAAGAGGCTGCCTTGCCTTGGATAAAATGTTTTAGTTTTCTTGGTGGACATGTATGGTGATGGCTGCTGCAAGAACCGGGCGAACAGAGATGCATTCAGTGAATGATGGCCCGACTCGGGGGCACTTCTCAGAAGAGGCGCCGGCTTATAGCATAAATCGTATGGTCATGGACGGCAAATATCGGCCTCTTGCCTTTTGGATTGAAATAGTAGGTTACCAAGAGTGGTTCGCGGGGTTGTTGGGCGTTGGGTTGGCATCAAGTTGCTACTAGTAAGTAGAAGATGAAAGAGCCGACGGTTCGTGGTCGCGCCTACCTTTGGTATCCACCAGACAGGATACCACAAGACCCTGGTAAGACACCAGTTGACAGTTTTGCGTCTTCAATGTTTGCTCAGTGTTTTGTTTCTTTTTTTGTTCCCATGGTTTCTTTTGACACGGATGACCTGTTGGCTACGTGTCGCGACTCGTCCAGGGCATCAGTCGCATTTGTCGCATTTGAAGCCATTTTTGGTAGGAGGAATAAGAGGTGCCTACCACATCTAGCTTGATCAAGGCTTGCAAGCTAAAAATATGATTCAGCTTAGTCCACCCAAGTGAACACTGCGACTGCCCAAAACACCACGCGAGTTGGATAACATTCAACAAGACGTGGATTGGCCACGCTCGTCAAGTGCTAGCAGCCCAAGGTGCAGTGCAGTACGATGGGAACTGGATCTGGTTTCTGACGGATTGGCAACCTCAGACGTGAGAAGCGGGGCCAGCCTACGAGTAGCATGTCTATAAGAGGAGTTCTATTATCGGATCAGGGAGAAAGGGCGGGGAGCGACATGGCACTACGGAGTACTCGTTACGCATCAGTTACTTGGGGTTCAGATTGGCACCGCGGCATGTCAGCATGTCGGGTCCTGTTTGTGGTGTGAATGATGCAGATTCGGTCGAATAACTGTCTCAGATGCTGCGGCTGAGGCCGGATGAAGACGAGTTCAGTCCTTGGTCACGCCCTCCAACATCACGGCAGCCCTCATGCAAGTAGTTGACACTGGCCATCGCCAACCACAATCCCCCCCCCTCCCTGAAGTCTCGATGCTGTCTGGTATTGTATCGAGCATTGCACGAGACTTGATTTCCCAGACAGTGCGTACATGGTAAAATTCTGAAACGCCATTGATCTTGGACGCTCTCTCGGCCAAGCTCAAATGAGGCCACTTGATGTCATCATTGAGGGGTTAGTAGGGATGGGGGCTGGAAGAGGACGCGCCCACGGGCACAGACACACCTCGACTCTGGCGCAGCGAGACAAGTTCACTCGTTGGACTTTCTTTGGCGGCTAGAGAAGTCATCACAGGGATGTGTTAAAAAAAAAAAAAGTACTACCCATGCAAGATATGCCACCCAATACACCAGCCACCAGACATTCTGCACACTACTCCGCGCACATAGGTAGGTCTGTACGTACGGAGTTCTCCGCATGCACATCCAATTTTTCTTCTTCTTCTGCTTCTTCTTCTTCCCTGAACATCATGGGTCCGCCCTCTGTCAGTGCGTCGTCAGAGCAGGCTCCCAGTGGCTTGTGGCGGTCAGGGGCAAACACTGACAGGTGTGGTCCTAGACACACACCAGAGCAGACTTTCGACGACGTGGGGTGGGGCGTGGCACAAGTAGTCGGCAAGTTAATCAACCTTGGGTTGAAGCGTTTGCGCGCAGAACTGGCCACTGTCTCTCGCTCAATTGCAGCCATCGCCAGACATTTCATTCAACATCGTCACCAATCCCCATCATGCCCGCCCACGTGCATGGCCATCGAGGAGTCTGCCCAAAGACAGCGAGTCCAGCCGAGGATGGTGGCGCGTCTTCATTCTCCACCCTGTAAAAAGCAGCTGTAAGCGTCACTCAAATACTTCTTTGCACACCATGAAGTCGTCGGGAGGGTTAGGGGTCTGATTAATACCCGTTGCCGTTGAAAAAGCATCGCACCCGCCCGTGACAATGGCCCGGATGGACTGCAAGTTACTAGGGAGCACTCGGTAGGGACTAGCACAGCTGAACTTGGAAGTGGATTGCACTGGTACATACATACCTCGCAAATACAAATCATATGGCACCGTCAAGGTTTGAGCAAGGACATGGGGGTGGCCTCCTCGAGCAAGACACCAGACATTGTTCTGGTTGACTTGGCCGAAATCCCCCCAGATCACTTGTGGGCGGCATTGGCACAAACCCGCCTGCCTCTCAGCCAACCGTTACCCGAGGCACCCGAGCTCAGACCGCTGACAACCACCACTACTAATACCATTTCAACCAAGAATTGATCCGTCGACTGAGCAAGGGACGACTGGACAGGACTGGTACCTCCACCACCGCCACCCTCACCACCCTCACCACCTTCACCACCATCACCACCATTTTTGGACATGGTGGCCGAGCCCCTGAGAGATGGCGCTTGATGCGGACTAGAGCTCTTTCTAGCTTGCACTTAGCGTCTTTTGATTGGTGCTATCTCTTGGTCTCGCAGTGCCTCACATCACCAATCGGGAAAGAGATGACAAAAGGCCACAGAGTGAGTCCCTACTTGCTGCCCGTCGTGATTGAGGGCGAGGCCGCGCAGGCTTCCAACAATCATCTCGGTGCCGAATCAGATGAGACTGAGCTCAACAACACCTTGCGCCGCGTCTGGGTTCGTGGTCGTGACGGCAGACCCCTGCATGCGGCTTGACCAACCCCCCCAGCAAACATTGCATCTCATGCACTTGCACTGACCCGAAGTGGTCAGGATGTCCGCTGTAGTGATGCAGACGAGCACACCGGATCAAGATAGGCAGGCTCCCGGGCATGACAGCACCAACAAATACGGACAACCATGGCAAAACTTCCAATCACAAAGCTCATCAGACTCCTTGGTGCAAATGATGCAAGTCTATGCTTGGGGTTTGGGTTTGGCTTGCCTACGCCCTGAACCGGAAACAATGCTATCGCAGCCTCAACTCCTAGCCCTTGACGCGACCAACCTGATGGAAGCAAGGAGGGAATAAGATAAAAAAAAAAAAAGACTACTAGCATTATCTGCTGTCAGCATGTCGTCGATCTGACCGGGTTTGTGTTATTAAAGGGTGGGCTGGATGGCAGTCATTATATCGTACTTCAGGTCGCCGTCACGCCTGTCTACCTACCATCGCGCGCGGTCCCTGTTTCTGGTGACAAAAAAATAGGTCTAGTAAGACAGCTCGTTAGACTTTCCTACTGTACATGACAATTTTTTCGCAGTCTTGTGAGAGTTTTTTTGTCACCAGAAACAGGGGCCGCGCGAAAGGTACCTACCTAAGTACCTTGGTTAAGTAGGCACTTGCTACAATTGTAGGGGGTCAACCACAATGGCACCGAATCGCAGGTACAAGCCGTTAGTGCCCTCAGGGGGGTCAGCATACTTAAGTACCTTTAAGTACTGTGTGAGAGAAGACACTGCCTGCTGGGCGTGTTCTTTGTCCAGCACTTCCTATCGAAAGGCACCGAGAAGCACATGACATTCTTAGTTATGCGAAGCCTCAGGGGCTGAGCTCTATTGTGCGTGTGTATATGTGTGCAGAGAGGCATTGTACGATACTTGTGTACAGATCTTGGGCGTCTTTTGAGCGCCTGTTGACCCAGATAACTTGCACCAGAGCACATGCAGGCACTTACTTGTGGACCTCGGGAGGGAGGCACGGCACCTCCAATGTGGAGAATCTCACAGTCCACCCACCTGTCGTCCCTGACTTTCTGGCATCTTGCTCTGTCGACCTGCGTTCAGATGTGGTCTCGCGTGGACTAATAGGGTGTCTGCCAACGCATCTCTACCCTATAAGAACAGACAGAGTGTCTACTTACCCAGGTAGAAAGTTGCCCATGAATCTTGGGTGTTTGTGCATTTTCTTGGCAGACGGCAACGATAGCGGCAACTGTAATATCGTATCCTCTACGGAGTACTCCGTATGCTTTCCACCTTGAGATATCACCATATTAGGTAGTAACTCGATATGCCCGAGTTGAAAGCGCCTTTACTGATGGGTTGCGAACCAATTCGTCTTTTTTCATGTGTAGCACCGTAGTAGCAAATCATTGGGAAAGAGCTATTGAACCGACACTGCAGACTCGGGCCGTACATACGGAGTACAATGAAAGTTTTCTGCTCTGTTTCGCCACCCTGATGCCCCTTTTCTCAAGCGCCAAGCTCCCGAAACCTGTACCAATGGTCGAACCATCAATGGGGCATCTCTGCTTGGCAACAACGCCTATGATTCCAGCAAGCACAATACAAAATGCAGAATGCAATGCAATGCAATGCAATACTCAGCATTCGGCACCTTGTGCTTTGTAATCCGCATGGAGAACAAGTCCACCTCCATTGCGAGCTCGAATCCATCAAGGAATACATTGACTGTTGGTTCAGTCCGACTGGCACGAACGCTGGGGGAGAACCTGGCTAGAAGAGCGAACATGAACCCTGGCCCGCCCGCCATGGGCTCCCCGTTTGCTGGTTGTGGAGCCGAAGGGAGGGGGGGGTCTGGTTGTTTGTTCAATATTTGCCGTTGACGAGGTCCAGGCTAGGCACCGCCTTGCGCTTTCCTGCCGCCGGGCCTGCTTGATGCTAAGCCAGCCTTGTGCCTGGTTTAATTAGCTCTCTCTCAGTTTGAGCCCCTGGACCCTGGTCAGGCCCACATCACCAACCAGCCTTCCAAAAGCCCATTATTCCTTTTCATCCCAATACCCCCTTTGGCCACGCTGATATGACTCGAACACCACGCGAGAGACAAGCTCCAGCTGAACCCGATTCTGGACACACTCCCTTCTGAGAATCTTTCAAGGGCAATTCCACGGCAAACTATCAGCACAGGGCCGCAGTCTTCGCCTGCAACAATCATCTTGACCCAAGCAACACATCCGGATTTCCCTGAACCATCGAGCCTGTCAACAATTCTGTCGCTGCGGGTCTGTCGAATTTCGCCAACAATTACGTTTCGCGCCGCGGCGCCGGGCCTCTACCGGCTCGACGGTTCATCCAAGACAGACGGCGCGACTCATACTCGCATAAAACCATCACAGAGTACACAATACTGGGTAGCTCTGCCTGGGTGAAATATTCGTATCACCCTCTTCACTGTTGGGCGTGCCTTGTCCTTTCAAGCCCCCTTTCCCCGTCCTCGCCATGGCCACATCACCGCCGGCGTCGCCTCACCAGCAACGAGAGCGACCTATGAGCGCCCTCGTGAGGCCAGCCCCAAGGAGTGCGAGCAGGCTGAGCATGAGCAGCAAAGCTGGTGTTGGCAGCAGGGCCTCCGATGACGAGAGCCGAACAGCCGTCAAAGTCGGTACGTGGAATTGAAATCCTCGGCACGCGGAGATTCATCGCATACGACCTTCCTACTCGGGAGAGCTCCCGTTTATATTGTCTTTGCTAACTTGAGTGTTTCTCAATGTAGCTGTGCGGGTACGGCCGCCGCTGAAGCCCGACGACCCAGGATATGATTTAATACCACAGCGCTTTCAACGCTCCATGGTCCAAACAACCTCTAACACCAGTCTGGCCATCGACTCTCCGCAGGGCAAGAAGTTGTTTGTCTTCGATCGCGTCTTCAGTCCAGAAGTTATGCAGGATGGAATCTGGGAGTACTTGGCCGAATCAATCAACGCTTTTACACAGGGCTACAATGTTTCTCTGCTAGCATATGGGCAGTCTGGAGCAGGAAAGTCGTACACGATGGGCACCTCTAACCCTGGTGAACATGACGATGAGTCCATGATTGGTAAGATCTATTCCTGCCATCCCTGGGTGTATCACGTCATCATATATGTTTCCACGCTTCCCTTGAGAACTTGTCGCAGCTTGGAAAATGAAATGCTAACCCTGGCCCGTCAAAAGGTGTGATTCCCAGAGCCGCGACAGCTCTTTTCGAGAAACTGGACCTGTCCAAAGCGGGAAGCAGCAGCTCTTCATCGAACCGGCAATCCATTTCAAGCCTACGAACTCCTCGCGCTTACAACCATCAAAACCTGCTGGGCGATCGCAATTGGTCCTTGAAAGCGACGTATGTAGAAATATACAATGAGCAGCTTCGAGATTTGCTAGTACCCGATTCGACACCTGCCAATGAGCGAACAAATATTGCAATTCGAGAAGATACCAAAGGCAACATCATTCTGACTGGCCTACGCCAAGTTGACATCGACTCCGTCGACGATCTCATGAATGCCCTCAACTTCGGCTCCAGCATTCGACAAACCGATGCAACTGCAATCAACGCCAAATCCTCGCGCTCCCATGCCGTCTTCTCCCTGAATTTGGTCCAGCGTAAGAGCAAACTTCAGACAGCAACCGGCTCCGAGAAGCGATTTTCGATGCCACTGGAAGCTTTGACGGGCCAGGATATGGGGGTTACAACCGACAGCAAATTCCATTTCGTTGATCTTGCAGGGAGTGAACGACTCAAGAATACCGGCGCACAAGGAGAACGCGCCAAGGAAGGCATATCTATCAATGCCGGTCTGGCATCCCTGGGCAAAGTCATTAGCCAGTTGTCCTCTCGACAGTCCGGCTCCCACGTGTCGTACCGTGACTCCAAGCTGACCCGCCTTTTGCAAGACTCGCTTGGCGGCAATGCCTTCACCTACATGATTGCCTGTGTCACGCCCGCCGAGTTCCATCTCAGTGAGACCCTGAACACTGTTCAATATGCGCAACGCGCTAGAGCGATCCAGTCGAAGCCGCGTATTCAGCAGATTGAGGACGGAGACAGCAAGGCCTTGGTCGAAAGGCTTCGGGCTGAAGTATCATTCCTGCGAGACCAAATCAGAAGCTCACAAGGCAACGTGGATGGTCCGCGACGCGGTCATGCTACGCCCAACGAACGATCTGAAAGGCCAAACGAGAGAGAAACGGAGCTTCAAAATCAATTGCTGGATTCTCAGGAAAACTATAGTGCACTGAGTCAGCGCCATGCCAGGCTGATTGCCGAACTTGCGAGAGCACGAGAGCACGAACAAGAACAAGCGGACCAGAACGACGCTCGCTCCGCGGACGACCGCCTCAACCGATCCAACTCTTTTGCGCAGGCCGTTGAGCAAGTTGTTCTGGAGTATGAGAAGACCATTCAAAGTTTGGAACAGTCTCTTTCCAGTACCCGAACTACCCTCTCTAATACGGAGACGTCGCTGCTGGAGAAGGAAACAAAATGTGCCTATATTGACACTATCAACAGTCAGCTGCAGACGCGTCTTCAAAAACTCATGGACAGAGAGGCCAGCACTGAAAACTACCTCCACGATCTGGAAGCCAAGCTGGACGGTCATACCAGCGGCGAAGAAAAGAACGCCACTATTATTTTGGAGCTTCGCAAAGAAATTGCACGAGTCAAGGAGAACGAGGCCGCTTGTGAAGACTATATTTCCACGCTCGAGGAGCGTTTAGCCGAAGCTGACCAGGACACTGAACTAATGCAACGTGAGATTGATCGATTGGAGTCAGTTGTGGAGCGGCAACGTAGTCTAGGAAAGTTGGATGCCCTTCTCTACGAACTGGACCATGGTGATTCCGCCAGGGTTGAAGGTGCAGAAACCATGACGAACGGATCCATCCGCGCCCATCGATTCACTGACCACACTCGAAGTCAGTCCCACGTCAGCCGCAAGAGTCAGCTGGACGGCACAATTCTTGAAGAACATGACGAGAAGACACAGGAGGACAGTCTCGAGCACGATGTGCCTGATGCTGTCGACGTGGAAGGCTATGAAAGTGCTGACCAAGCGACTGGACACGGCATCGAAGCGGAGCAGGGAGGAAGAGCAAACGGAAATATTCCCAACAGTGTCACGCAGAGCAAGTATGTCGCTGACAAGCTGGAAGCCGTCACACAAGAGCTCGTCGATCTCCGCGTCGAGCACGAGGCAACAATTCAGGACTACGACCAATTGCAAACCAAATACGAGGAATCGCTCCGAACCCTTTCTGAGCTTCGAGACGCGGTTGACGAGGCGCGACATCCCGAACAGTCAAGAGTGCGGGACTCTGTAGCTTCTGCATCGACCACTCCTCAGAGCCGCCCTGACTCGTTCACATCTGATGGCAGATCCGATGACTTGAAGGGTGAACCACGCTCGTCGTTGTCTCGCTCCCTGTCATCTGAGCTGTCTTCGGCGATGGAGTCCCCGGCCACGGTAGATACCTCGGCTGCTGACCTGGGTTCGGAGGATGATGCTGCCACGACCAAACCCGCAGTTTCGAGCGAAGATCTGGCCCACCAAGTGGAAAACGAGCAACTGAGTGCCGAAGTCGAGAGGTTGCGCAGATTGGCGGAGGAAAAGGAAGCCGCAGAGGAGTCACTGGCAAAGAAGTACGCCGAACTCGAATCTACGCACAACGACACACTGGACATGGTGGAAGAATTGAAGACGGCTGTATCAAAGGCACGCGCCGTCGAGGCAACCTCGCCGAGATCCAGCACTCCCGTGATCCGCCGCAAATCCAGCCAGAACCTGATGATCATTGACCGTGCTCATCGCTCCTTTGCTTCCCTTCGCAACATTGCTTCCGAGAACTTCGAGAATCAACCAGAGGTCATGCAGAACTTTGAGCTAAACCTAAATTCCGCCATGCACGAACTTCACTCTCGAAGCGAACGCATCCAAGAGTTGGAGGCGGACATTGCGTCTGTGAAGAAGGAGATGGAGACTAAGATGACCATCATCTCTGGACTGACTCGTGAAAGATCCAGCTTGAAGGCCAGTCCCATGGACATGTCCATGGTTGCAAACCTGCGTGACCAGCTTGAGAGAAATGAAAAGCAAATGTCTCAAATGCGCGAAGCCCATGATTCTCGAGAGAAGGAGCTGACTTTGCAAATGGACGAATTGCGACAGTCCATGCAAAAGTCGGCCACTTCACCCGCAACTCTTGATGATGATGATGAAGAAAGCGCCATTCC
Source organism: Keithomyces neogunnii (assembly GCA_020975405.1). Lineage (NCBI taxonomy): Eukaryota > Fungi > Ascomycota > Sordariomycetes > Hypocreales > Clavicipitaceae > Keithomyces > Keithomyces neogunnii. Next base: position 6,750,078 of record JAIOWQ010000001.1, on the reverse strand, counting down.
TGACGCCTCTGGTAAAGACGGAGAGCAACGCATTTCTGAGCTGGAAACAGAACTACGCGATTGGGAGGAAAGGCACAGACATGCCATTGCTGCCAAAGAAGATACAGAAGCCGAACTACATGCCCAAATTGTTGAACTCGAAGCACAAGTATCCCACTTTGAGGACGTGCTCAGCAGCTCGCTAGCCAAAGCCAAGGCCGAGAACGAAGTTTTGGCCAAGGAGACGGAGGAGAAGCACCATCAGCTTGTCGACTTTCTACGCACCGAGATTGACGAATACAAAGCCATCATCCACAGCACCGCTGCCAAGGCTGCCGGGTTGGAGGACGCGCATGCCACAGCGAAGCTGCAGCTGCAAGAATTATCCAGCGCACATGAATCGGCTTCCAAGGAGCTTGAGCAGCATCGGGAACTCGTAGCATCCCTCGAAAGCCAGGTGGCGAATCACGCAGAGGCAAATGGTTCACACCAGGCAGCGCTTGACCTTCTCAAGGACGGACACGCCAAGGAGATGGCGGAACTGAAATCACTTGAGCAGAGGAGCTATGAGGAGCAGGCCGAGGTCCTCATGCAGGAGCATACGGATGCAATTCATAAGCTGGAGGAGGAACTGGCCCAGGCCAGGGATAAGCTAACTGAGATTGCCACCCAAGTCGCAAATGGCATGGACCTTGACGTCAACATCAATTTGCTGTCAGAGAGGATAGACGCCCTACTAGCGGCCCAGAAGACTCTTGGCGAGGAACAACAAAAGGCGGAAGAAATGAAGGGCCACATGACGGAACTCACTTCCATCAACGAGAACGTTTTGGGCGACATTGAGGCGGCCAAATCAAGTCTGGCTGAGATGCTTGCGGACAAGGTGGAAGTCATGCCGACATCCGTTGCTGAGCAGCTGAATGCCGTGAAGACGAGGCTTGTGGACCTCGAGGGTCGCAACAAGAAGAATAGCCGCCTAGTCGAAGAGTTGGAGGAGCAGCTGCAGAACAACTTTGACGAAGCGCAGATGACGAACAACCGTCTCAGCACACTCCAGACCGAGCGCAATACTCAGCTCGAGGAAGCCACGACTGCTCGATCGAAGCTTCAGAGCGACTTGGAAAACATTCGGGAGGAATATGCCGCACTCCAAGCCAAATACCAAGAACTGTCAACCACTGGCGAAATCAAACGATCAAACTCCAATTCCACGATTCGGAAGAGCGCGTCCCACACTTCTCTGCCATCGCCGCCACCTGCCATCCCTCTCCCGCCGCTGCCCAACGCTGCCGCCGCCGCCGCAAGGAGTGGCTCTCCAACCAATGGCGCACCCAACTCTCCAACATCCGGGCGTCCTCTGAGCAAGGATAACATCAATATTTCCCAGATCACGGAAGATCAGGAAGCCCGCATCAGAACCATTGAGAAGCACCTTTACGCGGAACGACAACTGACGCAGACGCTTGAGGAGGCACTTACAGACCTTGAGAAGCAGTCGAAGAAGGTCAAGGGTGACTGTGATGCGTGGAAGAAGCGCTCACAGGAGCTGGAAGCCGAACTCAAGGAACTCAAAGAACGACAGCAGGAGCCTCAACCAGATAACCGCTGGAGCATGCAGGCTGTCGAGGAGGAGCGGAAGAAGCGCCAGGCCGCAGAGCTGGCTAGGAAGCAGCTCGAGGAGAGGATGAATGCCATTAACAAGGGCAAGAAGAAGAAGGGTAGCCTGAACTGCTTCTAGGCGGGGCTGAGTTTTCTTTGGAAGACGACGCGAGAGGATCGAGATGATGCGGCCCAACGCGGCGCGAGGACGAATTGATGAGAAATCTTGATGATGTGCTGGAGGTTCAGCTCCTCCTGCTCGGCCCAGCCAGCGTCTCTCGAACCATGACGAAAATTTGTGTCAACAGTTTCTACACATGCATTTGCTTTTTCTTCGATCGATGCGACCAGCGAGTTGTTTTTTGAGAGGATTCACCATGTATCATGTTCTGCTTGCTTGCGCAATGCGTGGTGCTTCTAAAAAAGCGCACAACACACTGGCGGGGGCGTTTTTATATTTCCCAGTTGGGCGGCCATGAATGAAGTTTATATCCCTTTTTTTGTTTATGTCACGCTCACGCCTTTATACATTTTTCCCTTCTCCCTTGCCATTGGCAAACTTGATGCCACGATGGGAGCGGAGTCTCGTGTCGTGGGAGACGGTGTGCGTGGTGGGAATTACCTCGTTTTTGTCTCGTTTTTTTTATTATTATTTTCATCTTGTTACACCTCATGGAAGCGATGACTGTGGGGGGGACGGCCTGAATAAATGAGTTTGTACTAGAGAATATGTGCAGCCGTTGTGGCGAGTGATGACGTTTTACAGTATATATATCAATTCAGAATGACAGAGATTGCATATATTCGGGTCACGAACAGGCTGTGCCCCGCAAGGGACAGGTGTGACAATTGTGGCAGGACTTGAAAGCGGCATGGAAAGGTTGCCCATGATGCACAGCACCCGTTGCTCACTCATCCTGTGCCTCCTCGCTGCTTCCGCTGCTGTCCCAAGCTTCGTCGCCAACCGCCTCGGAGGGCAAGACCCTGGGAAACCAGCCGTACTCGCCAAAGGCAACCATGAGTTCGCCCAAGGCCCCGCGGGTGACTTGGACGCCTTCGCCGCGAAGAGCCTCTGCCTGGTTGAGGGCGCCACGGGGCTGGGATCTTTTGAATTTGTGTCGAGTCAGCACACCCCCCCCTTTTTCCCGCCGTGAAAATGGTAAAAAAACGAGAAACCCCGACGTACCGAGGCGAAATGATGCCCTTGGAGTTGATGACGCGCTGCCAGGGGACGTTGGCGTGGTTGAAGCGCTGCGAGGCGTCGCTGGACAAGTGCTTCATGCACATGCCCACTTGTCGAGGCCGCTGCGCTGCGACACAGGGTTAGCAGGCCTGAGGGGGGGGGGGGGGCCGAAGGGTGGACCGGGGGGGATCCCTTACGAGTGCCCACGAGCATGGCTATGTGCGCGTACGACGTCACCTTGCCGTGCGGAATCTCTTGCACCGCGCTGTAGACGGCGTGGAAGAAGGCGGCGGCTTCGTCGGACCGCGGCATCGCCGAGTTTCCGGCCGGGGTTTGCGAGGGAAGTGAGGGATGCTTTTCGTGGTTGGATCACTAGGTTGCCGTGGGCATTTCGAGACCGCGCGGGGGGGAAATCGCCGTCGAGCTGCCAAGACTTTTGAGCGGGGGCCAAATATATCAATCGTGGTGCACGTTATTTGCATTGGCGGCATCAAACAACTACAAACTCCATCTCGCGACTATTACATGGGCTGCCCTACTTCACCAGCCAGCGCCCTACCAGCACTCATTCCATTACACAAACAAAAACGTCACCGCAGAATGCTCAAGCGCAATGTAATGCAATATCATGTACCCGTCTTTCAACTCTCATCTACTTAAACTAGTCGCTACAATTCGACCTTGTATGTCTCGCCCTTCCCATGGATTTCAACAAAACCAAACATGGCATAAATGGTATTGAACATCGCCCAGAACCTAGGCCGATTTCACTGCATGAAAATGAAGCTTGCCCCCCGAAACGCCATCTTACACATCCTTCATGCCGAGTAAACTAAAAATTGAGCGCGCCGGGGCAAATCGCGACTTGGATTGCCCATGTCTATCCTTCCCCAAAGAAGAGAGAGAGAGAGAGAGAAAAAGAAGAAACAAGAGGATAGTTGCGGCTGGCAGCATCCATCTGAAAGAGTGACTAATGCCAGCCAGCCCCATGCATATTCCATCATCATCGGTTCGCTGCAAGATGAAATCGTATCGATTAATGCGGGAGTCATTATGTTTAGTGAGCCCGTCCGTTCGTCACATTGTGCCCGCCATCGCCGCCGACCCGAGAGGCGGCAGTGTTCCGACACCGTGGTGTATAACGGCAGGGTTAATGATGAATGAATGAAAAAAAAAACCTGCTGGGAAACCGGAATAAGAGCACGCCAGTTGGGGTTATGATGGAATCCAAACAAGCTCAATAATTCCGTCAATGTTGCTCATGGGTTGCTTATCCGAGTGTACCCATCGCTCGTCGTTGTGCTTCCGTGTGTATGTCTGCAGCACCGATCCATCCGACTGCACTTCGGATTCCTCAAGATCCCATGAGATCTTCTTGCCCGTCTTTTCGAGATTCGGTCGACTAGGCCCCATCACGAAGTCAAGGTTCCAGCCCTTGTCCTCTGGCGCGGCGTGCATTGTTCCTTCGATTTGATTCGTGTCGAAAGATATGCCTTCTGGATAGTGGGCGATTGAGTAGCCAGAGATGATGAAGTCATCTTCTGTTTGGAAGCGCATCAGGGTGCAATCTTCGCCGCATGTGTGGGCAATCTTGGTGTACATGCCCGGCTTCGCCGTATGCCAGCCACCACTGCGATAGTGATGAAGTGACAGTGGCTTGATGCCCCATTCGTAGAAGCCCGCAGGGTGACCGAGAATGTCCAATTGCCAGAGATCCCAAACCGTCGACAGCCGAACATCTGTGTTCTCGTATATGCATTTGCGAAGAATGATGTCGCCTTGGGGACCCCAGCCGCTGTTTGACTCGAGGATCTTTTCGTCCGTGGTACAGCGGCTGACAAGGTCCGTAATCTTTCGTGCCAGAGGCAGCGATAGGAAGACACCGGCGCCTCCAAAGGCCTGTGAACCATGACGCTCGATTGCCCCGACGTCCTCTGACAGAGTGCCAATGTACAAGTCGAGTGTATGGTCAAATGTGTTGATTCTCTCCACCAGCCCATGCATGCTAGGGAAGAAGGTATCGTCGTCGCAGGTGACAAGCCACTTCTTTTTCTGAGCATCGGGATGGGTGTAGAGGGTGGGCACCAGGTGCAGGTACCGGACCGCCATTTCTAGTGAAGAATCCGAGCGATAGACGTCGACGTCAATACCAACGTCGCCAAGCAGGTTGGCAACCTCCTGAAGATCTTCGTCGCTGGCGTCCAAAATCATGAGCAGCAGTTTCCCTCCATTAGACCGCCCACGGCCATCAGTAAGCCAAAAGATCCATTCGTTGATGGGTGTAGTTTCCGGGTCCATGAAGCGCTTAAATGTCGTCGAGACTCCGAACATGAAGTCGCTTGCGTTGGCAGATGACGGCAGCCCAGAGGCGGGGACCTGCACTTCAAGCGGCTCTTGGCAAGCATCGGCATCGGGGCCATGCTGCTTGTTTATATTGACCGTCGTGAAAGCCCCGTTGAGTAGGCTCTGGGAGAGCTTGGTCATGCGCTTTCGTTGCAAGCCCTCGGTGCGGGTGAAGCGAACGTAGCGCTTCATGTATTGGAACTTTTCTTCCAGGCCATACTTTTGTCGGATCTTTTGCAAATGCGGCACATCGACACTGCAGTTCAGGTTGCCGTTTGGCAGTTTGTGCTCACCCTCAACCGGGTACATCTTGGTGGCGGCAGGGTCGGGGTCGTCGAGCGGCTTCTGGGCCTTTACTGCGCTGGCTTTGTTGACTCCCTGCTGTCCAAAAAGTTGTGGGTGAACCCGCGCCGACTCTGTTCGGAGGACCGCCATGAGAACAAGCAGCACGCACAAGGCGGCAACGAGGGCGCGACAAAACGGGCTTCGCATTGTCACGGGTCGTTTGGATCCTATTAGCACAAATCCCATGATGCGTCACGCCAAGCGAAGTCTAGTTCGTCCGGGCGAACTAAAACGTAGGGGATGACGAGATAGTCAGACAAGGCGGCCACCGCCAAATGGTCCGCTCTACAGCGATTCGCCCCTATTCGGCCCCGGTTGACGGCAATAAAATGAAACAAGGCGAAATGAAACAAAATGCAACAAGACGCAAAAACTTGTATAATCTGTTATCAACAGCCAAACAACGACCCCGGTATTCGATGCACAGTCGACAAAAGCAAACAAGTGATGCGTAGACAAAAACGAGTGGATCCGAGTCAAGACTGTCTTTTGGGAGAGACAGTGCCTTGAACTCAGCGCAGCGGAAACCAATGGCCGCAGTCAGTCAAAATCGAGGCTTCAGAAAGCGGCCAAGGTGAGTCGACGACAGGTACGAGTAGCCGAGTACAAAGGATGGCACTGAAGCTTGGCGGGCAAGTGGTGAGATCAGAACCGGTGGCTGGTCGACGCAACTATCGATCGGTGCCTGGCTTCAACGTCCCGCGCAGAGAGGTGGACAAGGCATCGAGTCAACGGGCAGAGGCGAGAGACGATGGGTGGAAGAGGAGCACGAGAGGCAAGATTAAGAGGAGGTGAGAGTTTGGCTGCGTGGTGAAGCTTCGGGTCTGTGTGACGAGCAAGTGTTTCGGGGGCCGCAAGCTAGTTTCGGCAAAACAGGAAAGAAGTACCCAGTGCAGAAACTTGCGCGTGCCTGTGCGCGAACGGACTGGGCGAGGTACCTCCGTCATGTGCTCGTGCAAGAATGCGCAACAGACATTGGCATTTCTGCTCCGTACAAGGCTGAGCTTTGGACACTGTCTGGCACATTGACATGACATGAACAAAAGCTATTCCTACTGCTGTACGAATCCCCAAGATTGCCCTTTCTTTACGGCTACGCACGGCAAGGCAGAAGCGCCCGGCCGCAAGACTGATTTCGTGGAAAATTCCATACCAGACGACTATTACATACTGCTACGGGCTGCACCAAAAGCCCGGCAATGTGCGGTGAAGCAGCCAGGGACATATCGTACAGTGCGACAGGTCGGGCGCGAATTTTATTGCGCGCAACCCCCCCCCCATCACGAGCAGCGGATCCCAAGAGCAGACAGACAGATATTGTGGTGGGGAAGGGGTTCATTCGTTGGATAGCAAACAGTATGGCCGTGGGATAACAGGGTTGGCCCGATTGGATATGCGCAGTGGGAAATGATGGTCAATTTCAACAGACGACAGTCACAGTGGCCAGGAATTACCCACAGAGGCACTAGGGATTGCACCACCTGTCCATTTGCTCCAAACGCACACACTTGCGCAAGGCTAGAGGCAGGGATGACATGAGCCAGCCGGTCGGCGTCTCAAGATTGGCAGGATTGGGTAGGAGATGGGCGGAGTCGTGGTTTCAACGGATAGGCGTTTCTCGAGTCCTGGATTTGCATGCTTATCCTGCTTATCCAGGCTTGCCAGGAATGTGTCCATCCATTATGCCCCATGCCTGACCCACGGCAATATGACACAGGGTCGCAGGCACAGGCCGTTGGCACCGTCGCCGCTGGAGAGCCTCTGGCTAGTTGGTGGGCCCTCAGGGGGATCAGCGTACACCAAAGTGGTGTGCACTGTGCACTGTGATGCGATCATCACCAAGTTCGTCGGTTGACCCAGTAAATCTGAGGCGAAACTTGGTCATCAGATTGACGCTTCCTCCTGGACAAGCGAAAGGGTGACGCAAACTCTCAGCAAGGGGGGGGGCACACTCCCCAAGCAGCAAACACGGACGGAATGGTCAACAGGTTCTTGCTGGCCAAAGGCAGCGAGTGAAGTTCTGCTGATGGACCTCAGCTGTGAGGCGGTGGCAGGGTTCTAGAATTTCAACCGGGGCTGTCAACCAGGGTTGATGATATCAGCGCGGCAGTAAAATTCTCCCTCGAGGCGGACATCAGCCATTGGCCTTGTCCCTCACCAAGAATCCGCGACTAATTAAAAAAGGATGAAAATCTAAGCATCCAAGCCAAGCACCTGCCAAGGCCACGCCACATGGGAATAGCAGGCGCCCTAGCCTGGCGCCTTCAATCAATCTTGGACCAAAGAGAAACAAGCCGTCGCGCATTCCCATTGTGCCAGTTGACGTTTAAGGGCTAGGTCGAGTAATTAGTTGTCGAGTGGCGGCTTCCTGGTCGGTGACCAATGAGGCTCAAGCCCCTCTAAATGCTTTATCCGGCAGGAGGAGCCCATGGAAGAGGCCAGATGGGCGGAAAGGCGCTACACTTGCCGTCGATTTCATCACCTTGCTTTACCTATTACTGATTGGTGCATGATGTACGGAGTACGAAGCACGAAGCACGAAGCACGAAGCACGGAATATGTCCGACCAACAAAGTGCTTGCTCGCCATGCTCCAGCTCACTCACAGTCATTCCAAGCAGAGCTGATTCTTCGAGCTCAGTGTTTACCAACAGTGCCAAACCTTTGGCATGCCTGCCCCCTTTCCCAAACATGTGGCAAAACCGACCAGACATGGGTGGTGACACATTTTGTTTGTGGCATTGTCACAGAGGCAGCAAGTCCAGTGACGTGACGTCGTCGTGTATCGCATGCGCGGCACTGCATATCAGAGGGATCAACTCGGTAAATGACTGTCTGGTGTCCGAGTCCCCCAGCACAGACGCATGCTGATCCATATTCCAGCGCTGCCCCGACAAACAAGCCAGCATCTCGGAATCGGCTGGCGCTTCGAACCAGAGATACCCGAGACGTGTGACAAGGTTGCTTCTTTCAACAAATATGACATGACACCGTGTTGCCAAACCCTGTCCTCTTGCCATACGATACGGCTGCACAAATTTTGCATGGCCGTCGTCGAGCACATGGCAGTCTCGCCAAGTCTGCGCCATTGAAGATATCTCTACAGTATCCTACTCCCTACCGAGTCCTCCTTGACAGAGCCATCGGGTCGTTAGGTTAGGGCGCAAGTGGATACGCTTCATTTCCAACTGCTGCGCCACTTGGAAGCCACCGAAATCGAGATGGTTGCGTCTACTGTCGCCGCCCCCCTATTGCCGGACAGGGCGTTTTAAGTTGGTCGGCGCACCGTTGACCCAAGCAGTTGTACGGAGTGCATACGTCCTGTCTGCGATGGCCAGCTGATACAGAGACCACGGAGCGCATACTCGGCAAACTGACGAGAGAGAAATTTGCCCAGTGGTCTGTTTGCTACTTTACTCGTAAGACTGGTGGAGAAGGTGCCAAAGTTTTTCATGCGAACCGCACCATCGCCTCATCGGCTGGCTGTGCTTTAAATAACTAACAAATCGGCATTCAACTCCGTACGTGCGCAGATCCTGCAGTCGCCCAGCAGGCAAGAGCAAGAGACGGGGGATGGAACGCATCATGAGACGGGACAGTACTGGGCATGCTGCGGAATACTGTGCTGGCCTTGGTCATACAGAAGACAGATACCGTATCCTACGCATCGTACTCCGTACTGCACCATGCATACGGAGTACTCCGTACTCCGTGCACATGTTCACATGGCCTGCAACACCCTGGCGTCCCGGGCCACAACCCCTTTTTCCTCGTTCCGTCCTCGCTCTCCACAGTCCGTGGGCAAAAGGCTTTTCGGCCCCTGCCAGGTCCCATTGTGTAGGACTGAAGGCGGCCGACCCCTGCAACGAAGATGGAGCAGAACAAAAAAAAGACCAAGTTTGAAGTCTGTAGGGCCAATCTCACTCCAGCCTTTTCCCCCTCGTGGACTAGTGACTTCCTGACACGCTGCCAGTTTGTCCCTTAATTCACCGGCGGCTGTTCTGTAACCAGCAATCTCGCTAATATTGGCACTCGGACTTTTGAAGTGCCAAACCCGCCTCACAGATCTTGCGTGGACTGTATGTACATGTAAGCAGCTGGTTTCTCATTATAGAAATAAGCACACCATGTCATGGCAAAGGTCAAAGGTCGCCAATTCGTCCACGTAAAGCTGGGGGTTCACAAGATCGCCAAGACTTTCAGGGGTATGCTTGATTAATTTAAGGCTCCGAACCGCAGGAACTTGCCGTATATTGAAGTTTGCTTGCCCTATAATGGGCCGCATGCGTCTCGAACTGCGCAATGCAAATCTTGACACATGTAAAGGCTGTTGCCCATTGGCCGTGGTGCCCTTCATTCATCTTCCGTGATATAGATGATTCTGTGCTTGGGGAGCGTATGGTGAGTGACCACCCCTTGGACTGCTGACCAGGGCCAGGATTCAACCAAGGTGTAATCTTCAACATGATCAAGTAGACAAGCAAGTACTGATCAAAGCGCATAAGCCGTGTCATCCGCAAGAGGGCCCGGCCGCTTACCTAAGAGCTAACGATGGCCAGACACGGTGCAAAAAAGGCTTTTGTCTCTGTAATTGATGCCGCAGTCTGCCATTACAAGTTAATCCAACTTTGGCAGCTTACACAAATGTCCAAGCTGTAAAATACCCTGTCCGTTGCTGTGCTATTTAATAATAAGGCAGATGAGGTCAAGGGCCAAGGAATTACCCCGTCGAGATGGAAGATTCCATCTCGTCATGGCGACAACAATGTTGACACTGGAAGCCCAAGAGCCACTTTAAACCCACGTTTAAGCCAGAGCGCCAAGGAACTGATTCCTCAATCTCGATAGCGGCTCCGTTATTCGTCCCCGTCCTGGGAGAGTACAAATGCATGCCGAAAAGTTGCATCAACGCAAGTACCCCACTGCCAAGTCTATCGCTTGGCAGAGGAATGCCCTCTACTGCACAGCATGTTGGCGCACAAATGCCGTCCCATATTAATAGTAACCTGATTCCGTGTTTGTGAGGCCGTACGCTTCCAGGCGATGGTTTTACCACGCTGCAGTACCACAGACAGCGATTTATCTGGTAGCCGAAGAAGAGGGCCCAAAAGAAGAGAAAAGGGCCAAGCCTCCTCCAGGCGGGAGTATATTCTGTATCATGGAATAGCCAAGTGACTGCCAAAGCATCTCTTGGCTCCGGGTTCTCGATAAGCTCGGCCACTCCAATCATCTCGTCCTGGACAATTATCCAAGCTGCGGCGTGCGGCCTGTCGTGGCAGGAGCAAATACCGAAGGATTCATTATGCGAGTATTCTTGGCAGGGTTTGGCTCTCCATAAGCTAGATTAGCTATTCCTAGACGACCGCATTGGTTGTGGAGAGGGCGCGACGGTTGATAACTTGCTCGAGCTGGTTTCAGGCATTTAGCATAACAATGTGACTACAATGGATTGTGATGGCCATGACTATGCCTTTTCCTAATATGCACACAAGGTACTAAAAACAGAGCCTGTAACAGGGCTGGAGCAGAAACACCAGACACCCACACGTTTAGCCAACACGTTTAGTTTCTGCAGCAGGATCCGAAGCACATGTATATCCGAGTCTGAATACGCGTTGGAGAAAACCCGATGCTTGGAATCGAATCGATGAGAACATGTTATTTACGATTACTCGTTGAATAGCGCTGGTATTGTCATGTGAATACTGTGTATGTAGCTCCTTGTCTGGGCACATCTCTAACAAGTGTCGATATTTTTGGATACGTAATAGTGATCCAGAGGCAACATGCGTGAGTGAGCGAGACTTTTCGAATTTGGCAAGTTGCACCCGGGCAAGCCGCTTCCAACATCGTGTCAAAAGGCCACCACCTTGCTTCTTCGGGGCTTGGGAAGTTGGCTGTGCACGCGGTGTATCGGCATGTACCTGCAGAGCTTGGTTGTAGGATGTAAGCATAGTTTCTTTGGTAGAATTAGGATGATTTGGGTTCGTTTCGTATGGAGGTGGAGGGGGACCCTCACGTCGACATGATGCTGATAGAGAGTCTATGTGGCGATCCACCTCCACTGCTTGATGCACACAACTCGTTGCCACGCCATATAATCTGCCAGGGACCGATGGAAAGAAGGGAAATACATATATCAATCGACATACATGTGGCTATGTGATACACGACAGTTCTGAATACAGTTGTTGCTGGCCGTGGCAGTCCTTCTACAACTTCAGGGTAGTCAGTCGTGGGTCCGCAGCGCAAGTTTTCGGCGAAAATACACTCAACTGGCTTGGTTTTTGCATGCCGCCAATAGCTCCGAGATGAACGCAGCAGAGACATGTTTCCTTGTACGAGAAGAGTCACAAGGAAGTTTGATACGACGGCAAAACCTATGCGAGACCCTGCACCATGTCAGCCCATTTTCATGACAACGCGTTTACTTGGACTCGGGGTTATCCAACAAGTTGGAGGACATGAATGGCCAACTTGCAAGTATACCGGAACTCGCCAAAATCAGTACAAGTTCAAGCGCCAGCACAACTCTGCGCGGCTTGATAAAGTTCCTTGACTGAGGCACTGGCACCTGTGACGTGTTCCCCAAGATGCAGTCAATTTCTGGCAGCTCGGGAAAATCCCAACTCAGATCCTCAAATAAAAATGCCGGGTCTGACAAGTGTTGGGTCTCTTGCAACGGTCGTCCACGTCGATGATCTGGGGAGCTGGTAGTGATGGAACGGCAGGCCTGAGCAGTGCCCGCCACTCGAACCACTAATGTGAGATGTGCAAAGTATATGGTGGTTTGGTATGCCGCAGAAGGGCTTCTTGGACGGCCCTGTAAACAACACGCCACAACTTGTCTAGCTGAGGAGGCTGATAGCCGGGCACAACGGCAAGCTGATCATCGTTGGCAGGGCTGACGCGTAGATGGCTGCGAGCAAATGGGTAGGGGTATTCGCTACATTTGCCCGGTCAGGTGCCGAGTCGAAGGAGGTGAGCCCGAATTGGGATCGTGAGATGACAGTCAGCACGGGGAACACGTGTTTGTGGAATCTTGGGCGGTTAGGACGCATGCCGTCTGAGTGGGAGAACAAGAGAGGATACGACTTACAGCCGAACCAATCTCGCCATGTACGGCGGGAGCCAAAGCGACAATGACGCAGTAGCCATGGGTCGGACTCGGATGAGCCCCAAGAAGCTGTGCTGTATGACATGCGACAACTGAGTAGAAGGCCGAGGGGTGACAAAAGAGAAGCCGACCTCGAAGCTCGCAAGATGGCAAGTGCCAAGACGGCGAGTTTGCCGCCTGGGCGTTCGACCAAACTGTGGCCGCAGCTATTAAACTAGACTGTCTGGTGAATCAATAAGGCTTGGCAGTCGGCGACTGAAGAATGTAGGAAAGAACGTCCGAGTAAGAAATGAATGAAAGCACAAGGGCACAAAAAAAAGAAATCAATGAGTTCGAACCCGGGTTCGAACCGGGGACTTCGAGATTTGCAATCTCACACTCTACCACTGAGTTACTCGAACTTTGTTATGGAGTCCGACGTTAAAAAGTCTTATAAATGACACGGGCCCCATCCTTTTAAAAAGGAGAGGGGACCACCAAAAAGAAAATAACGAGTTCGAGCCCGGGTTCGAACCGGGGACTTCGAGATTTGCAATCTCACACTCTACCACTGAGTTACTCGAACTTGTTGAAAACCGGCGCAGAAAATTAACTTTATAAAGGATAGGCGCCTAAATGTCACCTTTTCGGTCTCCTTTGATAGATGCCAACACCATGCCGAATACTACAAATGCACTACTATCAAACTTTCAACAAAATTTACCTTTTTCCTGACTTTCAGAGATTTTCCCTCTCTCAAGATGCTTAGAGAAAACCCAAAAAAAGACAAGAGCTCTCCCAACGTTATTCAGTACAACCCACGCAGGTATAACTTCGTCGGGCTCCATGTCCTCGGACCATTCAATTTTGCAATACCGCGTAAATAATAGCTGTGGATACTGAATAATCGGTTCATTAAACTACAATTGCTAATATCATAGATCTAAGACATGCGCACAGAGGAATACAGAAAGGTTGCCCAAGGATGCAGCGAGTCAGTCTCGCCATGGATTCCGTATAGCGCGGCCAACTGCAGGAATCTAGTCTCGCAAAGCACAATTAATTCTTTGCCACATAAGTTGAATGGCCTTGATCTTGCAATAATCAGGCTGCTAATCTCAGCCGTGAAATAATGCAGGGACTCTGTCAAACGAAACGAGTAGAACTTGCAGCATTCAGCATTGGAGCACCAGTGACAGTAAGCGTCATTTGGAATGGTATCATTCGACCAAGACTGACCATTATTGCGGTCATACGTACAGATGGCAAAGTAGTGATGGCGACGGCACACAAAGTGACAACGACCAAGCTGGCATTAGGATTGCGCACAGTGATATTCAGTGCAACATTCACTGGCAGAGACCGCAGGAGGCTTGTACGCATAACTTCATGCTGCTTAAACGGTCATGTACCTAGACTCGACTGTCCGAGTAATTGGCTGTCATCTTGGAGATTTCATTCTCGTCAAACGGATCGACTGGCGTCGTAGCAGTTTACCAGCCGCACCCGTAGTCAATGCTGCCAACTCAGGATAGTGGTACGGCCATGGTTTCCCGACAGGAGTCACGGGAGTGCAGGACTGGGGAGAGGAGGCGAGAGGCTCGCTGCGAGGGTTGGGTGTTTTTGTTTCCCCACAAGTCTTGCAGCGCCTTCCCCAGCTAGCCACCTGTAACTGACAAGCGGCGCCGCTGTTCGGGGCGCCTGCAGCCTGTGCGTGCGGAGATGAAGCCAATAGCCTCGACTCTCGTGACTCCTTGTTCAGTGCAAGGCGGGGCTGGTTCGCAGGAAACAGCACCGACTTGACTTCCGCGGGGAAATATTCGGTTGCGAATCCCACGTGCAGAGCCCTTGAACAATCTGCAAACACTTGCGGCGGACATTCAAATCACCGCCCGTGTCGAGAGGCGAATTGTATATAGACTGTGTCACGCGCGGTTCCCGTCGGGTGCCTCTCCAACTTGTGCAACCGGCAGCATTCAAACACCACCATACCCAGGAGTCCAGGACACCATGACCAGAAGATACGCCAATGGTGAGTTTTGGCTGGTTTTTCAGAACTGGGCCTCGAGCTCAAGTCTTCCCCTCGTGACACTGGCGCCGGCTTACAGATGCGTGCCAAGCTGTTGTCGCCAACGGGCCGTCCTTTTCTCTCAATGGCAAAGGCGTGTCGTATCGTTTCCGCCTTGACGAAGCCACCGGGGACCTCATTTCAAGCCATTTCGGCGGTCCTGTCACCGAGGACCCCATCGCGCAGAACACCTCCAATGGCGGAGGCTGGTCGACAAAGGAGCACCTGCGTCGTGAATATCCTGACTTGGGTCGGGGGGACTTTCGCTCACCCGCCGTCAGCATTCAGCACCCCGAGGGCCATACCGTCAGCGCCTTCAAGTACGAGTCTCATCACATCGTCAATGGAAAGCCAGACCTGCCAGGGCTGCCGTCCACGTTTGGAGAAGCCGACGCAGTGACGACGCTTGTTGTGCGGATGCGCGATGCCATCAGCGCCGTCCAAGTGGACCTGACGTACTCAATCTTCCCCGAACACGACGCCATCGCACGCAGCGTGACGGTGAGGAATCATGGCAGTGGGGTAATAACGGTCAAAAAGCTGGCCAGTTTTGCCGTCGATTTGCCCCATGACGAGTATGAAATGCTTCAGCTTCAGGGCGAATGGGTCCGAGAATGCACCAGGATTCGGCGCAAGGTTGATTACGGAACGCAGGGGTTGGTGAGCTTGAAGCACAGCAGCGCCCCTTGTTGAGATGCTGACTAGGTTCATTGCTTTGTAGCTTCGGAAGCACCACGGGATATTCCTCGCACTACAACAACCCGTTTGTCTCCCTGGTCAAGCCAGACACGACCGAGTCCCACGGCCATGCTTGGGGCTTTTCCCTCATATACACAGGGTCGTTTAGCGCCGAGGTTGAGAAGAGTCCGCAGGGCCTGACCCGCGTGCTCCTCGGGATGAATCCCGACCAGCTTTCCTGGCCCCTCAAGCCTGGTGAATCTCTGACGTCTCCGGAGTGCGTCAGCATATTCTCCTCCAACGGCATCGGCGACATGTCGAGAAAATTCCACCGCCTCTATCGCAGCCATCTCATCACCAGCAAGTTTGCCAACCAGCCCCGACCAACGCTGCTGAACAGCTGGGAGGGTCTGTACTTTGACTATGATCAGCACACGATATACAGGCTTGCCCAGGAGTCGGCCAAGCTGGGAGTCAAGCTGTTCGTCCTGGATGATGGCTGGTTCGGAATCAAGTATCCGCGCGTCAACGACCAAGCCGGCCTTGGCGACTGGCAGGCGAACCCAGACAGGTTCCCAGATGGCTTGCCGGCGCTGGCAGACAAAATCGCCATGCTTGAAGTGGCCGACTTTTCAAACAACCAGACAAAGCATCAACACATGCAGTTTGGCATATGGATGGAGCCCGAGATGGTAAACCCGAGATCATCGCTCTATGAGAAGCACCCGGACTGGGTGCTATCGGCAGGGGAATACCCTCGCAGCGAAGCGCGGCACCAGCTTGTGCTCAATCTGGCTCTGCCAGAGGTGCAAGACTTCATCATCGACTCTGTTTCCACAATACTGCGAACGGTGCGCGTCGCCTATGTGAAATGGGACAACAACAGGGGAATTCACGAGAGCCCGTCTCCTCGCACCTACCACGCTTACGTCCTCGGCCTCTACCGTGTGCTGAAGGAGCTGACCTCGCGCTTCCCCGATGTTCTGTGGGAGGGCTGTGCCTCTGGCGGCGGCCGGTTCGACCCCGGCATTCTTCACTACTTCCCACAAAGCTGGACCTCGGACAATACAGACGCCCTGGACCGCCTTCAGATCCAGTTTGGCGCGTCACTCGTGTACCCGGCATCGTCAATGGGGGCGCATATCGGAGCGGTCCCATACGGACTGACGGGACGTTCAACACCGATTCGATTCCGGGCCCATGTGGCCATGATGGGGGGATCGTTTGGACTCGAGTTGAATCCAGACGCCATACCGGACCATGATAAAGCTCAGCTCCCCCAGCTAATCGCGCTGGCGGAGAGGGTTAACCCCCTTGTTGTGCGAGGGAACATGTGGCGGCTAAGCCTTCCGGGCGAATCTAATCACCCGGCGGTGTTGTATGTCTCTGAAAACGGCAGCCAGGCGGTCTTGTTTCTGTTTCAGATGCAAAATGTGCCAGTCCATTGCTGCCCTACCGTGCAGCTTCAGGGCTTGGACCCGGAGAGCAGGTATTTACTTGATGGCAGCAGGGAATACTCTGGCGCAACGCTCATGAATGGAGGTATCCAAGAAAGGTTCCACGGGGATTACGACAGCAGGGTGATTTTTATAGAACGAGTGTAACTTGAACGTGCTGTTTTGTATGGCTCAGAGTCGGGCTTGGGTGCCTACATCATTCTCTACTCAGTGTTGAGCCAAGGACCCAGGGAATACATTGTTGAACAATAATATTGCAGGCTAGTTACTTTAGTCTGGTATAGTCACACAATCGAACAGAGGTACATTCTAGTTGTTTGGAAGTGAGGGCTTAGAGCTCTTGTCCAGCTGTGCAGTGCATCGCTAATGTTCAAAAGTTAGCACCATGAAACTTGATTGATTATAAATGGCGAGCCAAGAAGCCGGAGTGAATTAGCTTGTCTTGGAGGGAAAATGGATGCACAATCTTATGGATTCTGTCTCCCCAAGCTCCCATCAAGACCATGCCGACACTATAATTCGAAGTGTGCAGAGACAATAGATGAATCTGGATGCTAGTTCTGCTGCGCCGCTAATTCACCCATGCATCATCTGCCCCACAAACCACTCCAGTCAAGGCCGAATATTACCCCAACAGGCTAGCAACTGCCCTTTTAGTCGAGAATGCGGGGATGGCACCAACGACCGTGGGGTGGTGGGGTCCACGTTCCCTTGCTAAATTGTCGGTCCGAGAACGTGCAAGTGTCGCCCATGAAAATGTTGTATCCATATCTGCGGATCTTGACGATTGCAAATCACCAGGCATCACATCCCACCAATGGCGCCCACGACCATGGAAACGCTGGAAGAGGGCAACTCGAAGCGTCCGCAGATGCAAGTATGCGACAATTGTCGCTTCCGCAAGACGAGGTGCGATCGCGGGTTTCCCTGCAACAGCTGCTTGACCTCTTCCATCTGTTGCCAGTATCTGCACACCCCGCGACGCAAAGGGCCCCGCGGAGGCAAGGGACGGCGTTTGCTGCAAATCAGACAGGGACTTGCAGAGTTTGACAAGAGTCGCTTCCAAGTCACAAACGCCTCAGAGATGCAACAACAGAAATCGACGAAACCCGCCGCCCCTCCGCCTCTGCCAGATATCCCACCATTGTCACTGTCTAATCCCAGGAAGGGCAAAGAGCAACTTGTCGCGGCACTGACAGAAAACATACAATGCTTCGTCAAACGCCTGCTGCCCATCATGCCAGTCGTGGACGAAACAAGCATGTTGCCCCAAGTCGAATGCTTTGACGAGCTGCCGGTACCGCGGCAATGTCTTCTTCTGTCTCTGTCCGCGGCAACCCGGATCCAGCTCAAGCTGGACAATGTGCAAGAACGGGGCGACGAAGAGGCCGAGACCAACGAATACTTGCACTCAGCGCTAACTGGGAGCGGCCTTCTCGAAGCCGCAAAGAGGCTGCGGAGACAGTTTGACGTCGTGGACAACATGAGCCTGGACGCCATACTCACGTCCTTTTTTCTCTTTGCGGCTCACGGCAACCTGGAAGAGCATAGCCATGCGTGGTTCTTCTTGAGCGAGAGCATAACAATGGCCATGTCCATGGGCCTGCACGACGAAGAGACCCATGTCAACGTCTCCAAGGGCGAGAGGGAGCTGCGCCGGCGCATATTCTGGCTGCTCTTTGTGACGGAACGGTTTGCTTGCCACGACTCCAGCGCAAAGTCGGGACGAGGCTAAGAGACAAATAGGACATATGCATTGCAGCACCGCCGACCGGTGATGCTTCGCAGCACGATACCGAAACCTCGCGTAGTTGGCTCCGAGTGTCCCGTGCTCATGCACGACTTTGTAAACCACATCCGGCTATTTGAGCTGCTCCCCTGCTCGCTGTACGACTGGCTCCCCGCAAACGATTCCGCGCAGCAGCAGTCGTCCCCCGTCTTGCTGAGCCAGCGCGTGGCAGACATGCTGTGCATGGTGCAGCCAAGCGAGTCCGTCATGGAGAGCCAGCGCTTTGACACCCTCGTCACCCAGCAGTGGCTGCGCGTCTCAATGTGGCGGCTGGCGTTTGGTCGCGATTCGAAACAGACGAGGTGGCACGCAGAGCCCCCGAGCCTGACGGTACCATTTGAGGCTGGCAAGTCCATCATGGGCCACCTGTGCATGGTCCGACAGGCGTCCAAAGACTGTCATGGCATCGCCATTGTGAGTAATTGGCCTCGACTCTCGCAGGATGCCTGGCCTAACAAGTCTTAGGAGCAAAAGCTGTTCGACATTGGAATCAGCCTTGCTGATGCATCCGCAACCGCCGCGCCCGTCTCGTCGTTCGAATTCGGGTCCGTTGACCTCCTGTACTCGATTGCAAAGTGTCTGGGACACATACGGGGCTGCGAATCCACCTTGCTGCCACAGCTTTTGAACCATTGCGGAGGACTGCTGCCGTGCTCAGCGCCATCCCCTCAGTTTGACCTGTTGACGACATCATACGACGCATCGGCCCTGATGCACACCGACTTGATAGTGGACGGTGGCGTTGAGCCGGCCGAGAGCACATATGCAGACCACCTCTGGCCCCAGCAGAGCTGCTCCCAGCTCGAGCAGTTTGCAAACTTTACGTCTCCTCCTTGCGAGACAATAGCTTATGCTGACACCGTGTCTGAGAGTTGACCATGAAGCTCCGACTGAATCGCGCTCATATTCAAGTCAGAGCATGTATAGGGATCACCGCGCTTCGCAACTCCATTTTTAGACACCAGCTCAGGCGCCGATGAGTCATTTGACAAGGAGCAGATTCAAGATGTCATCTCTATGAAACAAGATGTGTTTTGTTTCTCAACAAGGTCTCCTGAACTGTAGAATAAAGAGAAACACCGCCGGTGGCCATCTGGTGACTAGAGTGTTTTGTAAAACAATACGTGCTCATGGTATCGTTGGGAATTGCATCAGCATGGCTCCGTTGCAATCTTGACATGTTTCGTGTGAGATTGGAGACGGGTTGTGCAATGGTTGCTCATACCAGGGTGCTCATGGCAGATTTGAAGGCTTCTAAAATGCCAATCGAGATATCATGGCGTCTACTGACCCTCTTGCAACGTAGCTATATTACTGGGTTTTGGTATTATCATTACGTTTGCTTCTTGCTTCGGTGTCTTTGTCAGGAGCTACTAGATTGACCAAGAAGCAGCCAAATTGCCCGTAATCAGTCGCACATGGCCAACTCGCGCTCAAGTTGCAAACCTCTGGGCAAGGCAGGACTGTCTAGTGACAATATCCCGGCCAATCTTTGAATTTAAGCCGCAGATTCGAGCGAGGCCCCGGATTATCGATTTCACAATATTCAATAGCATGAGACGAAATTCGAGCACAGCATTTCTTACTATTAGCCAAGCAGCAGGGGTTGGAGGAGCTGCGAGTGCCAGAGCACCATCTGCCAGAGCACCAACGGAAACAGTTGGCATAAACAGAGATATCAGGTAGCAGGGATGTTGGGAAAAGAGACGAGTGGCTTTTATTTTTGCTCACTCTCCGCAGTTGTGGCTGTCGCTTCGAACATCAAGACATTTACCGCGACAAAGCTTTTTGCCGGATTGCCACTCTTTGGACCACATCCAAGCATGCCCCTTGCCCCGCGCTGCCTGAGATGCGCATGCAAGCCCGGCCTGGAATGGGAAGTGAGACAGGCGCCAGACTGCACAGGGACTGTTGCTGGCCCTGGATTCTTCCTCGGCCGGTGCAGTGGTACCGGCTTTTGATTCGAGGTCAGCTGCAGTACATGGATTGCTTTCAAACTCACCAAGCGCCAGCATCAGATTTGGTAGGAGGCGAGACATCTAAGTGCTCGTATAAAACACGCACTATGTTTGGCCAAGCACATGTCGCAGTGCTTCTTTTATACCTGCGGAGAAGAATGCGGCTGTTTCAGCTCGGCAGATGCCGGGATCCACACGCATTGTTTAGTGTCCTAAAATTAGCGCCCGGTGGCGGCGGCGTGGCACAGATTGCCTGGCCCAGGTATCCCACGCCTTGCGTTAGTGAGATACCAAACTCAATCGGATGACCAAGACCGCAATCGCGAGGCACTTGCGGCTTTGTTGGATGTGACTTGGCGCCTGAGGAGATGGATCCGGGCGTATGCCTTGCGACGGTTTAGAGTCGCCGGACCGGTGGCATGGTGTGGGCCGCTGAAGCCCGGGAGTGTGGTGCTGTGCGCTGCCGCGCAGGGAGTTCCATGTCCGCCCGAGGCGTAATGGTCACAGGGGCCCGGCTGCGTCCACAGAGGGGAGGCCGGGCAAGTGCACCAACTAAGTTGTCGCTGGTGCTACCGGCTGAATTATGCTTACGCCAATGACACACGGGTGCCCAAGACTTGTCTCACGGCAGACAACAAGTCGACTAGGCACGCGCCATTCAACAGAGTACATGAAAGGAAATTCATTGACGCAGAATACGAGCCAAGCCCTTGTTTTGCTGACTGCCTCTTGGTAGACAATATCACTGCTACGCCAGATAGCCAGACAGCCAGAAGCGGCCGAGGCGAACAAATATCTTGGTGCGTAAATCATACCCAAGGCCATTTGGAGCCACACAAAGTCCCAGGATTCGCCATCGATTTGAGACTGCATGTATGCGCCATCTAGTTGAGTAACCAATGACATGAGCAACTGCGCTTCCAATTAAATTGTGTCAGGGTCACGAAAGCAGCTACACATATGCAAGGGATTATGGGTGGATTCTATACCCTGGGGTTTCACGGCTGTTCTAGGTCCGGTTGCAATCAAGTACATGATGATATTTGGGAAAGCAATATACTGTCGACTGGATAAAGGTGCTATAGATGGATTCGTTTGGTGCCAAAACTTTGCAATAACCATCCTCGCTGAAAGCAACCTGACCAATGTAGCAATCGTGTCTCTGCTTTAGAGACAGTTCTCAACATAAATTTCAAGCTCCAATAGAAACGTCGTCCTCTCAACCCTCTGCATCGTTACCGTCGTCCATCGCCTTGAGATTGTTCCGTAGCCTTGGGGTTAAGCTTCGACAGGGTTGCCGTCTTCGTTTCCGACCACCTTTGTTCTCCAAGGGACTTTGAATTGCGGCCCACGGGCCTCGATAGAAGCTTCATCTTCGTTGCCGACAACCTTGGTCCTCCACGGGACTTTGAATTGAGGCCCTCGGGCTTCAATCAAAGTGTCACCGGTAATTTCCCCCGAGGCAATGGCAGTTTCTTCAGAAAGGGCAGGAGCCCCGATTCCCAGAGATTCAGGCTGACCAGGGAGAGGGGAGGCGATTGCCGCAATGGCGAGGAGGGCGGAAGTAAGCAACTTGTAATGCATTTTGATGTGTTGGGTGCCAAGTAGACTCGGTGGTAGTAAGAGTGATATTGATCTGTTGCGTTGCAATATCATATTCTTGGCAAGTGATGGAGGGTTGCAAAGACTTTATAGCTGCGTCAACTCTTCAAAATCTGCCGGCAATGCCTACCATGTAGTACAATGTATTTGCTGACAAGAGTGTTGGTTGTTGGTCAGCGTGCCCGATGGCAAATGACAGTGTTTGCCCATCTGTTTGCACGCCGCCGATCCACCTTTTTGATGCTGGAGCTGCAATATTGTGTTACAACGTCCCTGACCAACAACACGGTAATGCTGGCTGAAAGAATTATTTGTCATAAACCCCCTGGTAATATTACAGAACTCATCCATCAAACATTCTTGAGTGTGGAATGCATGTTTGCCATGAATGTTCCTCGTGATGCTTTTGAGAGCCAGTAACATGGGGAGCAGACTAATAATAACTCTTATGCCTGCAGGAAATCGGCGAGGTATCAGATTATTTGAGACTCTGTTCGTTCGTGGGGCCAACGTGAGCTGTGTCCGGTAATGTTGGGAAATTCCATCTCGCACCTACTTGAGCGCTTCCATTGCCACCAGAGCATTGCATGTAATGTAATTATTGTAGTTTTTGGCCCTTGGCTGTAATTGCAATGTAGTGAGACACCCTGTAATTATTGTAATGTAGTATGTAGTATGTAGTGGCCTGTAATGTTATGTAATGTTATGTAATGTAATGTAATGTAATGTAATGTAATGTAATGTAATGCTCTGATTGCCACCTTGTAGCATTTAAAATAATGCTTCTATAGCCACTTTAACACGGGACCTGTTGCTAATAGTTTCAATACCATGTAGCTCACTGAGCGGGATACTGGGATTCCTGCGCATTTACCATTCGATTTCCTGTCAAAATGGATCCCTTTAGCACCATTATGTAGATTGCTACGCTCACCGCCAGACAACCTAAACAGATGTCTGTCAGGCTGTCCTCGGAAACAGCGGCAACGGCCGGATAAAAGATGATAAACTCCAGGCACATACTCGCCTTGACCCAATTACGCCTAGTTACGGAGTAGATTAATGGTAAACAAAAGAGATGCCCCAGCCAGTTACGTAATGGCTAAAACTGGGGAAACCATGTCACAAAGGATTCCGGAGTGATTGTGTCCAAGATAGCTTCTGTGGCGGTTGGGGAGGGCGACACATGGAACACGCCGTTGTGGAGTGCAGAGTCGGCGGGGCGCTGCTATCTAGATGCAAAAGAACCCGAGCAGCGGCCGGACGATTGTGCTTTAATGGCAACGAACCTGCGACCTCGTGCCGAGACAAGCAAGGATAGACGGGTAGCCGGCAAATAGTGTCGAGGTCCTATTTCCGCGCCCCACAACACCGGCCAGACAACTATATCGTCCCAATCAAGAACGGCGCCAGGGAAGCAGGTGGATGCCGGCCCACTGTTTTCGGATCCGGCACTCCAGCCCCGCCCTCGACGGACTTTTGCATGCACTTTTGTATGCCAGAGGCGCGCTTTCCGGCCTTTGCAGCCGAATATCCGCCAGCCAGCTTTTGACGGCTGTCAACAGCTGTGCAACCAGGAATGGCGATGGTATCGCGGAGCACATTTGTCAACCTGATGGCGAGCTCACCTCGGGATCCTCGAGCTTTTGACATGACTCGAGTGAAGCATTCCCCAGAGCATTGCTGATGTGTTGCGTCGAGGTCTCGTGATCCGCCGACGAGCAACCCACGGCCGTCTTATCTAAAGCGACGCTCTATACTCCCTACGTCAGGAGATGACCCAGTCTCCGCAAATTCAGGGGTTTCCCACGCGATTGACCCCACTGGATGGCTTGACAAGCACGGCACTGTCTTGCCGACATTGGCCAAAACCCCACGATAACGTGCTCTTATCCGTTGCCGTTCGCTTGGCATGAGAATTGGGGCCGAATTCGGTACATGGAGGCACACTGACGGATGCTGCCAATAGTCCAATGCTGCTGCAATACTGATGTGTTCCTGGAATCATAGGTCATGACAAACTGGGTACGGTTGCCGCGACTGATACAGGCTAATTGTGCCACACAGGATGCCCAATAACCAGGCTCAAACGAGCATCTACAATCCGGTTTCTGGATGGAATTGGATACCGGCCCATACTGCGGTCACAATCGGCGGTCCCGTCTTCAACCCCAATTTGGCAAACCCAAAAGTTCCTCCTTTTCAAACCCCGGGGCACGCCTCAGTTTGTCTCCCAGTCATCTCGTCATGGCAGGCATGGCGACTTGGATCCCGGCGACCCTCGGGCGACGTCTATTCCCCGTGTCTGCCCCATCATGCCCATGCTGTCTGGAGAAACCACGCATCCAATACCCTCCACTCTTCCCCAAGGTTCGTATTCCGGGTTTGCCCCTCAAAGTCCAATCACCTTGTCCTATTTGTCATATCTGCAGCATGCTCAGTACACACTCCAATCTCGAATCCACTGATTCACGGATCAAAGGGCGCGGCCGGCTAAACCCCATGATACTCGGCGTCAATGATGGGTCGTTGAGGGCTCATTAATCCCTTTGCCCTGTTTCCTCTATAAGACTCTACGCCGGCGCCTTGTCCCCCTTTCCTCTCTGCAGGCAACACTCACATCGTTGCACCATCTGACCGCAATGGCGAGTCCTTTCCCCATCGAGCCAGTCGCGGCTCCCGAGTGCCAGGCCCCGGACCAGTTTGCCCGTGTCGAGAAGCCCAAGATCCGCCAGCGTGTCTGGGGTCCCGAGGCCCGTACCGATCATACCGTGTCCTGGTCCGAGTTCCGCTACTGGGCAAAGATGGACCGCGCAGAGGAAATGGAGTCGGAGCGTCGCTACCGTGAGTCCCAGGGCCCATGGACCTTGTCAAAGTTTATCAAGGGCCGCTTCTCCAAGGGGCAGCACGCGCAGACCCACGATGCCACGGCAAGCAACACCATCGCGTCTATATCCAGCCAAGAGAAGTCTGGCCACGCCGGCCATGTAGCCGCAGGGTCCGTCGAGGAGACCGAAGAAGAGTGGAAAACGGCCTCTCGCGCCTTGCGCACCGCCGGCTGGGGCGCCATCTTCTTTCTCGTCACGACGGATATTCTGGGCTGGTCCAGTGCACCGTAAGCAGCACAGCAAGCAGCTCTTGCACCCTGACGGTGACTATCCGCTGACCCAGCATTCTCCAGATATGTCTTTTCCGCAGTCGGATACGGCCCTGGCGCCGGCATCTACCTCGTCTTTGGCCTCGCCGCCGCGACCAGCGGCTTCATGCTCTGGAAAGTCTTCGTCACCCTCGACTCTGCCCGGTTCCCCATGTACAGCTACGGCGATCTCTTCCTCCGCGTCTTTGGCCCCAGAACCCGGCACTTCATCAACATTAGCCAGTCGTTGCAGCAGTTTTGCTCCGTCATGGTCCTGATCCTCGGCAACGGCACCGTCATCTCGCAGCTCGCCGGGCCGGGCCTGTGCTTCATCGCCTGCATGATCATCGCCATGGTCATCGGCATGGTCGGCGGCAGCATCAGATCCCTCCAGCGCCTCGGCTGGCTGTGCAACTTCTCCGTCCTGCTCAACATTGTCTCCTTCATCATCATCATGGTGGCCTCTTCCAAGTTCGGCATCGACTACTCCGCCGCCTTTGGCTCCACCATCCTGCCCAAGCAGAAGCTCCCCGTCCGCACCTTTGCCGACATCCCCCCCGACGCCTACCAGAACCAGGCCACCGGCTTCTCCGGCACCTTCAACGGCATCGACAGCATGGTGTACGCCTACAGCGGCGCCATCCTCTTTGTCGCCTTCATGGCCGAGATGCGCCACCCCATGGACTTTTGGAAGGGCATGATCCTCGCCCAGGCCTTCATCTGCTTCGTCTACCTTCTCTTTGGCGCCTACGTCTACAGCAACTACGGCCAGTACGCCATCGGAAACATCAACAACGTGATCCAGCCCTACTCCCTGCAGACGGTCGGAAACGTCCTGAGCCTGCTGACCGGACTGATTGCCTGCGGTAAGTGAATTCTGCTGCTGCGGCGGCAAGCTCTGCGCTAACGTCCTTTGATAGTCCTCTACTTCAACGTTGGCATGAAGACAGTCTACCTCGAGGTGTTCCAGGAGCTCCTCGGGTTCCCGGCAATCACATCCAACAAGGGCCGGTTCCTGTGGTACGGGCTAGGGCCTGTCTACTGGATTCTTGCCTTTTTGATTGCCGCGGCGGTGCCCAACCTGACGGGCATCGTGAACTTCATTGGCGGCCTGCTTTCCATCAACTTCACGTATGCTCTTCCCGGCGCCGTCTACCTCGGCTGGTCCATCCAAGAGGGCGCCCTGCTCCCGGGCGAGGAATTTGACCCCATCACTGGCGAGACAAGCCGCCAGGACACAGGGGTCAAGCGTTGGACGCGCGGTTTCCTCAAGAGGTGGTATGTAAACATTCCCTGCCTTTTATACGTGCTGGCGGCGCTTGCGTGCTCCGGCATGGGAACCTGGGCTGCCGTGGAGGGCTTGATTGGAATCTTTGGCCCCGGGGGCACTGTTGCCACCTCTTTCGGTTGCCAGTCGCCTGTATGGGGTTGAGAAGCACGTAGTAAAGGGGAGGTTGGCAATTCAATTTCATGTTTGGTTTTGGCACCATGATATGGTGGAGTTTTGTCTGGAATTGCTGCAAGTCGGACATCATGTATAGATTATAGGGGCTAAAGAAACACTTGAGCCAAAGTCTTTCCCTTTCAAACAGGCAGAGAGCAACACTTGTGAATAGCATCATGTCTGATTTATTCCAACTATTGCATATTGAAGCTATGAAATACACAGTCTGCCCTTGCTGACGCGAGAAGGCTCAGACGGGCCCAAACTCGACTGGTTCTTCTGAACCAACGCCCCCGGAACCTGAGTTGGTCCAGCTTCATCGCCATCAACCTCGGGTCGGCCAACCTGGGCCAGACTAGACTCCTGGGTTTCCTCTGCTCTGTCCCGACTTGAAGGGGTCCAGAGGCAGGGGCGGCAAATCCGCCCTGGTTAGCGCCCGCCGCGGTCTTTGCTGTTGCCCCCGGGAGAGGAGTCTTTGGGATTGCCTTTTGGAGCGTCCTGGGGTCCCCGGCTATTGTCTCCCGGGCCGCTGCCTCCTGGGAGCCCCGGGGATTCTGGTTCTTGGCCATTGCCTCCTGGGGGCCCCGGGAGTCCCGAGAATTCTGGTTCGTCGCGATTGCCTCCTGGGAAACCTGGGAGACCTGGGAATTCTGGTTCGTCGCCGCTGCCTCCTGAGAATCCTGGGAATTCTGGTTCGTCGTCATTGCCTCCGGAGAATCCTGGGAATCCTGGTTCGTCGTCATCGCCTCCTGGGAAACCCGGGAATCCTGGTTCGTCGTCATCGCCTCCTGGGAAACCTGGGAAACCTGATTCGTCGTCGTTGCCTCCTGGGAATTCTGGTTCGTCGCCTGCCGGAGAAGTCGGCTGAAAGGCATTTATAGAACCTCCAGGTTCTTGGCCATTGCCTCCCGGGGAACTTGGGAACCCTGGTTCCTCGCCTGCTGGAGAGGAACCCGGTTTAAACCCATTTGTAGGACCTCCGGGTCCCTTTCCGTCGCCTGCCGGAGAGGAACTCGGTTTAAATCCATTCGTAGGACCGCCGGGTCCCCGTCCCTTGCCCCCCGGGGAACCTGGGAACCCTGGTCCGTCGCCTGCCGGAGAGGAACTCGGTTTAAATCCATTTATAGGACCTCCGGGTCCCCGTCCCTTGCCCCCCGGGGAACCTGGGAACCCTGGTCCGTCGCCTGCCGGAGAGGAACTCGGTTTAAATCCATTCGTAGGACCGCCGGGTCCCTTTCCGTCGCCTGCCGGAGAGGAACCCGGTTTAAATCCATTTATAGGACCTCCGGGTCCTCGGCCATTGCCTCCCGGGAAACCCGGGAACCCTGGTCCGGAACCCGGTTGAAAGCCTCCGGGTCCTTGATTGCCATCAGCCTTCTCTGCTATTGGCTCATTCTTCTCCTTTAGACGCTCGGAAGCCACTCGGCGCATTGCTTCAAATTGCTCCGAGTTGAATGAATAGGACACGCCGTTGCTGCAACGCGTCAGGTTAGTCGTCCGTCTCAACACTCTTGCGAGGTGGCACACATACGTAGAAACAGGATCCATGACATTTCCCTGGCCGCCCGGGGACTGCCTTTTGAAGCCGCCAAAGGTGAACCTCGGCCTGCCGCCTCCACCCTGAGGAGCCGCCAGGCTGCCGTCTTGGCCGACATGCTGAAGACCAAGCCAGTGGCCCATCTCGTGCGTGGTTGTTACCTCTCCGATCCTGCCCCTGCCCTCGTCTTTGCTGCCAAAGAGACGACCAAAGAAGCCGCCTGGCTGTCCTTGGCCGCGGCTGCCTCCATCTGGCTTGGTCCTGCTGCTATTGCCGCTGTCGCTGCCGTTGTCCTTGGGCAGAGTGTCTGTGGTGACGGCGCATCCGTCCAAGTCGCCAATCCCCGAGGCAATGTCCATGCCGGGAACCGGGACGTGGCACCGGCCTTTGATTGAAGCTCCCTGTTTTGGCGACACGTAGAGAAGATTGAGGGTGCTCGTGTTGCCCTGATGGATGTCGCCCTTGAGGGTGTCCAACACCCCTTCCTCTGCTATGGTGTAGTCGCAGCGTGGATCTTGAATGCGCGACACGTTTTGAAGGTTGAACTTGATATTGGCGCCCTCAATGTACGAGTTCATTTCGTCGACGGCCTGCTCAGCAACATTGTCCTGCAGGCACGGGATCATCATTAGCATGTTGCTGGTCTCCCAATTGCACTGGCACGGAGACATACCGAGGGGCATTCTTGGTTCTCGAGGCAGCAGAAGTGTACAACGCAGCCCAGGGTGATTTCTTGGCCATTTCTGGGCACTTCTTGATCATTGTCCGGCCGCCCTTGACCGTTATCAGGTCGTCCTTGACCATTTGTGCCTTGTTGCCGCCTGAACAAGTCGCGCGCCTCCAGGCCGGAGCCCTGAGTACCACAAATGCTCGCCGGCTGGCCTCTTGTTTCCAGGGGGCTGGCAACAGAAGCCACGGCCATTAGGCTGGGCATGAGAAGTAGCGGTGGCAACATGGTCGTGTCCAGGATATCGAACCGAGGCAAACGTTTATGCAGGGAGAGAATATCGGATAAAAGGGACGAGAGATGAGCAGACTGCTACTTGATCTCTACACCCTGCGTGTTGTAGATGTAGCTTGCTCTTCTCTCCAGGAGCAAGAGACTAGCCTTCTTATAATGCACCCAAACGCCGGCAATGCCAGCAACGGCCCTCGCCATGGTAAGCTGAACAATGACAAAGGGGCGATCTATGTGCATTGGAGGAGCAAGGCATTATGCCGCCAGATTTATTAGCGTTGTTATGCTGCCTCCAGAGCGGAGCTGCTAGAGCATTGCATTTATGAATTGCGATGCAGTCCATCATATTCAACAGCCATTGTCATGTGGTGCTGGCCTTGGCTTTGTGTTTTAACCATAGTGCAAGAGGTCTGCTGGAGCCTGCACTGACTCGTCATGGCATGTACTCGTAGAAGGAGCCGAACAAGGTGGACAGCAATATGATGAATCGTCCAATCTTTAATAAAGCAGCTGCGCTAGTACGCATCATGGTGGCGTGGGAGATTTCATATTGATTAAATTAAGAAGAGCATGACTGGCGAACCTTGGCAGTGCATGAGGTGCTGCCCGAGTCATTACAACTGCGTCGCCTATATGACTAGACGGGTCATGCGAATGCCCGTTGCAGCGCTTAAGCGGGGATTTTTTCAACAAACGGGTAGTAAAAATGCATCAAGCCGGAAATATGCCCTCCCTGCCCACTTGGCGGTCCAAATGCACCTCCAAGGAAAAGTCTAGTCAAGGAGAAGGCAGAGTCTGTGGCTATCAAACAGTAGCTGCATCAGTTGCGTTACAGGAAGATGTCAGGGGCTCAGTACATTGTACAGACCTTGGTTGGAGTTCCTGCACATGCATCCACAGCTCTTCATTACATCTCAACATTGTCCTTGGTAGCACACATTGTGTCTCTCCGCATCTCTCGCCCTGCCATCTCCCCGCAGTGCGTTCGCGCCGCTCCCCGCCAAGTCGAGGTCAAACGTCATTCGGCATTGAAGCCATTTCCAATCGCCTTCTAAAGTAGTTTCCAGAATGCCACAAATTAACCCATCCAAACCAAATATGAAGAAGTCATGGAAAGTATTGCCCGGTGGAAACTTGACGCCTTGATTTAATAAAAGGTAGGAATCATCATCTCGAGCCTAAATTCGACAAGGAAGCGCCAACCGGTTCATGCACCTTTTCCGTGGCCAAGCCAGATGCTCCGGATTAGATTTTGATTGGCACCGCTCTGATGTATCTACCCGCTGATTGGCCAGATCGTCGGTGAGAACCGTCTTTGGTTCATGCTCATCACCGCCCATAACAGGGCCGATTTCGTCTCAAACCACCAATTTCGTGCTAAATTAAAGTTGGACCCCACTATGCCGTTGCACATTAACCACATGACTGGGTTCTGGGCAAACTAGCCAAAGCTTATCGTTTAGTCTTTGAGTGGCCACAACAGGCTCGGTTGTCGCTTGAAATCCATGTCGCAAACCTCGAATTGTACTTTGTCTGGCCAGTATCTGGCATGTGTTCCAAGCAGACATTCCAAAGAGATGATAAAGCCAACCATCAAGAGAACGAACGGGCGAGCATTGGCTTGTCAACGCATCCTGGACGTGATGGCATCTGGTCAACGCTTGAACCAGGGGCGTACCTTGACCTTTACTCCTCACATGCTTTGATTGGGACTCCTGCAAATACAACTTGGGCCTGATTCTCATCATCAGCATGTCGCGGGGTAGCTGAAATCCGCGCATTGTTCAATATATGCCGCCTGGTGGATAATTGTGTCTCGATTCACGTGCAAATGTATTGACATGTCAGCGCTGCCATACATGTAAGCTAGAACCTCTCCTGCCACAATCTTGGAAATTGCTAGAATCCTCTTCAGGGCCCAAAGCTGTGAGGCGCCATGGTCAAGATTATCAGCGCGCTGACGGTAAGTAACGCGGGTACCACGTGCAGTTGCTCAAAGATAGCGGATTGGAACAGCTTGCTCAGACCAAAAGGAAGCGACCCCTGAATTTGACTCTCCGGGCGAGAACCAAGCACCATCCTACCACTACTCGGGGCCCAACGACGCTATGCTGCCGCTGTGGATAAATTTCGAGAAAAGACGCTGAAAATGCAAGATGGAGAAACCTTGCCCAATTATTTCCAACTTCATGTTCACATTCTTGGTCCTGGCCACGCCATTTTTACTGGTCTGCGGTAGCCCAAGCACCCAGCGCTGACACGCATCGACCAAACCCAAGCAGGATAAGCGCACCATGCATTGCTCAGGCTCACAATCCACAAATCTCAATAGTCGTAACAGCTTCACCCGTTGCGGTGGACAGCGTCGCATGAACAAGTTGCATGTCAATAAACACGTTCATAACGGTCTGATGTTTTAGCTGCATGTGCGTCAGACTAATGAAGAAAAGAGTCCGGCTGCGCTGCATCGCCCTGTGTCTCGGCAGACTCAAGCCACATCTGTACTTTTGCGCCTCATTATCGAAGCTTTGGGAGGTACAGGTGCGCGGAACAGTGGTGGCTTGGCTGTGCACAAGTCACACGTGGTCACAGCCATGCTAGCGCGAGCATTCATTCCCAGGGTCAGCAACTCTAGAACCCACCGGCGCATCCATCCAAACCCCCGCTCATCGAGGCCTGGTGCATCATGGTCGGGCTGACCGCCGGCCACGGCCTCGAGCCGGGAAATATCCCGCATGGCAGTCGTGGTTCTTGTCGTCTTGCATTCCTGCCTCTCTTCGCCCAAACTTGAAGTTTCTCTGCAAGATGCTGTCCCTCCGATCCGCCCTCGTGGCCGCCCTGACCACCTCGGCCGCGGCAGAGCCGTTGGCAACGACCAACGCCCTCGGCGCCCGGGACGACTCCAGCTGCCCCAACACTCTGGCGGTTTCCTATCCCGCGCCGGTGGCGGCCAAGGGGTGGACGTACCGGCTCGTCGCCAAGGGGTTCAAGAAGCCGCGGACCATCTTGTTCGACGACAACGGCGGGCTGCTCGTCGTGGACGCGGGCGCGGGCGTGTACCGACTGACGGTTGACCAGGACCAGGGCGAGACGTGCGTCGTCATGAGCGCGCCCAAGACGCTGATAAACAGCACCGAGGTTCGTCTGCCACGGGCCCAGCAGCTGGGCAAGGGCCGGAAGCTAACGGGAGCCTAGCTGAACCACGGCCTGGCGCTCTCCAACGACGGCAAGACGCTGTACGCCTCGTCCCCGTCCAAGGTGTACGCGTGGGCGTACGACAGCAGGGCGGGCAGCGTCGGCGGCGCAAACTACACCGTGGTGGGCAACATGAGCAACACGGACGCGACGACGACGCGGACGCTGCTCGCGTCGCGGAAGCAGCCGGGCATGCTGGTGGTGTCGCGCGGGACCGTCGACGACGAGGACAAGCAGGCGCGCAGCCCCGGGTCGGGCCACGCCCAGGTGCGCGCCTTTGACGCCGCGTCGAGGCGCCCCGGCGTCGAGCCGCACGACTTCCTCGACGGCGTCCTGCTGGGCTGGGGCCTGCGCAACTCGGTCGGCCTCGCCGAGGACCCCGCGCGCGGCGGCATCTGGTCCGTCGAGAACTCCATCGACGAGCTGACCCGCAACGGCCAGGACGTCCACGCCGGCAACCCCGCCGAGGAGCTCAACTACCACGGCCGCCTCAACGACTCGTCCTCCGACCAGGACCGCGGCGGCAACTACGGCTTCCCCCTCTGCTACGCCCTCTGGAACACCACCGGCTTCCCCAACCTCGACGGCCTCAAGCCCGCCGACCAGTTCCCCGGGCCCGACGCCGCCACCTTTACCGACGCCACCTGCAACAAGGACTACGTGCCGCCGCGCCTGGCCTTTGAGGCCCACGCCGCCCCCCTCGACATCAAGTTTACCAAGGACGGCTCCCAGGCCTTTATCGCTTTCCATGGAAGCTGTGCGTTGCCTCTTTCTTTCTGTCCCCTTCCCCCCCCCCTTCACCGCCGGCGCGCTAAAAACTCACGTCACGCAGTCTCTCTAAAGAACCCAGTCGGCTACCGCATCTCCTCGGTGGCATTCGACCCCTCCAAGGGCGAGCCCGCCGCCGAAAAGTCGTCCACCGACGCCGCCGTCGACATCCTTTCCACCCCGGATCTCGCCAAGTGCCCCGACGCGTGCTTTCGTCCCGTCAGTCTAGCTTGGGACGCCAAGGGCCGTCTGTGGTTCAGCTCCGACAGCACCGGCGAGATCTTTGTTCTCTACCAAAACGGATCATCAAACGGCCAGCCCAGTGCTGCCTCGCCATCGGCCGTGCCTGGCAAGGCCGCCGCCTGGGCCGGGCTTCTGGCTGTCGTCGTGACTGGCCTGTTTCTGGCGTAGACGGTCAGCGCCCCGAGCACAGCTAGTAGGGCAATCATCATCATCAGCATCATCATGTTATCAAACTTTTGCATTGGGTCAGGGTATCAACATGTATGGAGCATGGCAGGGCACACTTGACATGTGACTTTGGTGCCGAGAATAAAAAAGCGTAAATCGAATGCATATTACTGTGGCTCTTGTTCATCCTCGGTGCCCTCAAACGCCTTGCCTTGCCAATTCTGCTACAAAGTAGACAGACTCTTATCCTCCGTGTGCCTCATCATCACCCTTCACTGACAACTTTTATCCCCTACTCCTCAATCGACTTGACGCACTCCCACTCGCCCTGCAGGTTCTCCTTCCATAATGAAATCTTGTTGTCTGCTCCGCTCACTGCCAAAACATTGCCGCTCAGGGACCAGCTGACTCGCCAAACAGGTGCGTCAAAGTGTAGAACCTTGGAGTCCCACTGGCCGTTGGTAGACGGGTCCGACGTCCAGATGCGCACCGTCTTGTCTTGCGAAGCCGAGGCAATGTACGACCTTTGCAGAATGGTGGGTGACCAGGCGACATCGCGAACCCAGTCGGTGTGGCCCGTCAGGGGCTCCGTGTCCTGCTTGTACGATTGCGAGGCGGCGTCAAAGGACCAAATCTTGATGACATTGTCTGAACCTCCGGTGACGAATCTTCGGGTGCCCACGGAGCCCGGTGCGGGAGAACTGCTGAATATGCTGCCAGGGGTGATGGCAGGAGCCCAAGACACCGAGTTGACTCCCAGGCCGTGAGCGGGGAACGTGGCGTGGTCGACGGCCGTGTCCTTGAATTCGAGAACGCTCACGTTGCCGTCGGAAGAGGCCGTGGCAAGCAGGCAGCCGGCTTCGTGGGGAGACCAAGAAACCACATTGACCGAGGCCTTGTGCAGGGGAAAGTCGTAGATTCTTTGCCACTGGTTGTTTTGACCCTGCTCTTTCCAAATGAAGACCTTGCCATCGTATCCAGCCGAGGCGAGAATATTGCCGTATTTCGGGTGTGCCCAGGAGACGGACCAGACGGCACCCTCGTGGCTAAACGTTTGGTGGATAATTGTTAGCCTGTGTACAATGCGCTGGCATGGCCATGACGGGGCTTGTTCAGCATAATCGTACCCCTTCAACGTCTCAATGAGACGCTGTGACTCGCCGTCGATTTCGAATATCTTGATGGTTCGATCGCTCGAGCATGTTGCAAGTTTTCGGCCATAGTAATCGAGGACGGCGTCATGCTGTCATGCACGGGTTAGTTGACAAGGGGGGAGAATGCGCGGCCGGCATGGGCACGTCGGGGACAGTTGGGGTGGACTCGGTCGTCTTCGCAGCTCCATGTACGATGAAGAGACACATACAATCATGTCATCGTGGCCAGAGTTGGCAATGACTTGGGTTGCCTGACCAAGTGTGAGTTAGCATCGTTGTCGGGGATTCGGTGGCGGAGCTCAATCTCCAGGCATGAAGCTGGCGAAATGAGGCGAGGGTGCAGGCCATACCATGGTGAAAGTATTAAAGGGCCAAGTGCTCTACGCGGGGTAATGGCTGTAGAAAACAAAAGAAGAAGACGGCAGCTGGGAAGAGCGAGGTGGTGAAATGGAGAGGACACGATCTTGATCAACAACCCACGTTGGGATGTACGGTGGCCTGTGGCCAGCTCAGACCTCCTTCCCTGCCTGTGGCGCGCAGACACACCCAGATAAGGCAGACCCAACAGCTGCCTGCACGTGACTCGAATATTGGAACCCCTCGAATCGGGTGGGTCTCTTCTACGTTGTCACACGTCTTCACATGGCCCTTTAATGCGTTCTTGACTCGATTGACGAGTGCTGCCCGGGAGAGGGCAATCAGAATGAAGTCAGTTGGGATCTTTTACTTGTCCTCCATTTTTTGGCCGACAACCCCTGACTCTTTTACTTTTCTTTCCGATGCAATGTCGCTTCAATATCTTGGTCTCCAACCAGTAATTACAGCATGCTTCCAACTGCACAAACCAAGAGACAGCAGACTTGTTCGAAAACTTGAATGGAACTCAATACCTGCCATGGCAAAGCTGAGGCGAGTACGTCGGACCTGGTATTTTCCGATGTTTCACTGTCATCCTCTCCCCCATGTTGCCCACGGACAGTGCTCGGCTATTTGTTTACCCGATGCCGTAAACTATAACATCGAGAATGGACATCATCACCATTCGCAAAATTAGCACATACACAGTGATGCCTCCCCGTTTCGCATCACAATTCGCTTCTCTCCGATGACTTTCCCTGCGAAATGGCCGACACTTTCAGATTTACAGGGCATTCCATGAGCCGCTACACCTTACCCAGGTATCATCATTCAACAAAATCTCCCGCGGCAGAATGCAACCAACATGAGTCCCGCAACACTCTGGCTATGGGGCGCGTCCCACTCCATCACCTTGGACGGCACGCCTGATCGCGAGTCATTCTGCGCCGAAATGATAATAAATGCTCATCTTCTGCAGATATGTTTGAGGAATCTTCACGGGAGAGTCACGAGCGGTCAAAGGGCGCTGCTGAACTCTTGCGGGGTAGATGAAGGGTCTCAGTCGCCCTACGGAACAGAAGCAATCTGAATAGGACATGGTTATCAAAAGCCATGATGGCCAACAATGGGCTGCACTCCTACCTAAAGCGTCGCTGAGCCAAGCCGGCAACGGAAAGGCCACGATTGGCCAGAGTGGGGCGAAACGGCTCATCCCGCTTGAACCACAAGGCGCCTCGTTAAAGGGGCAACGGGTTCAACTATTTACTTTTAAAGGGGCCAACTTCCTTGACGATTCATGGTCATCATGACAAGTAGAAGCTCTAGTCTGTCGAATGCAAAAAGGTGTCGGACAAAATTCAACAAGGGCGCACAACTTCTGACCCCCTCCTCAAGTTGGACCAAAGTTGTTGGCGATGAGGCGGTTTTAAGCGCCCGCAGCAAAGCCCAAGGAGGGATTGATGCAACGTTGTGAGAAGTGATGCCTAGATCACCACAGCGGCCGGTTGGACCAATGGTGTCCGCACTGGCCATGTCACAGAATGCTCTCATGGCGGAGTGATAAATTGAGCCTGACGCTTGGCAAAAATGATTAAATACTTGTGGATATGACGTGCGAGGTGTTTCGCTTCTGCGCCACCGGGACGCTGGCGCTGTCTTGCCTTCATCCAATACTCGTCCCGTATGTGACGTGGTCTATTCTATTCGTCTTGTCTCGGGCCCGTAATGGGGTCTGAACTCTGTCACATACTCTTCGTCTTATGCCAGCTAGTTGACACGGCCTGATACTGCATTATCCGAAATTATAATGTACAGTGTCAATTTTGACAAGAATGACGGTTTCAAGTTCTGCCGCCACAACAGTGGCAATTTGCACAAGTCATGGCGATGGCCCAAAATACCTACCGCATCTGGCAACTTGCAGAGACAAGGCAACCAGATGTCTCAGTTGCAATAAACGGGCCGGTATCCAGCCAGGAAACAGCCCAAGGCGCTATGAGATTTTTTCTTCAGTGTATGACTTTCAAAGCCAGCAGCTGTTTCTTGGTCTGTGACTCTGTGCGTTCAATGTTGGATTGTCATGTGCTCCGGCGGCACTGGATGAAACGCTGCCGGCATTTTGGTAATTGTACCGAGTACGGAGTATCTGCTCCTGGGTCTAAATTGCACGTCCAAGACATGCCTTTCCGGGATTCATTATCTGCGTGACACGTCGCTCAGCTCCCCATTTTGTCTCAGGCCATGGTACTATCGTAGAAACAATGGGTTCGGATAGGTGTACGCTGGGCTGTCTCCGGTATCCCTAGCCAAGACAGGGAAATGGGTATAAGATAAAGGCCGTCTGCCTTCTGTGTGAAACTACATAACATTCAGCACCATCACACGCACTACTGCCCATCTGCCATTGCATTCCTGATAAGTTTCTGCACCTTGGCTCGTCTTGTCCAAAACATTCACCATGGTGGCCATCGTCAACGTCTTGTTTCTGGCACTAACTGCCACCGCCACCGTCCTTCGCCGCGATGCTGCTGCAGTCGAGGTCGATATAAACCAGAAAATCGGCCCGCAGATCACGACTCTCCAGAATGATGTGAAGGGCTATCCCGCGAGTGGTTTAAGCGGCGCCCTAGCCATTCATGCTGATATCCAGGGCCTCACCGTCACGGTGAACAACGCCACCAATGATGTTCAGAGCTCTGGATCCTTTTCCGAAGCAGATGGCACTACCATCCTTGCAGATATTCAGGACCATGTCCCCGTCTTGTCAGACACCTTGGCCGCTCTAGAAGCCCAAGCACCTGCCTGGAAGGACGTACCCGGTGGACAGGCCCTGATGCTCGGCGACCTCCAAGGTTTAAATACATCCTTTGTTGGCTTTATTAATGCGGTGCTGGAAGCTTCGCCCGCAGACCTTGTTCCCGCAGTTGTTAGTGTCAAGACACACATTGAAGGGGGGTTTGATAGCGCTATTGCCGCCTATTCATCGTAAAGGAAGGAAGGCGCAAGATGCTCATCGGCGCTCTTGCTTGCTTCGTGTCAGCGAGATTAGCCCGGCTGTCGAGAGCTTCAAGGTCTCAAAGCTGCCCGTTTGGTTTCTCTTTCCTGTATGCAGCTTAATGAGACTCGCAGCGGTCGCCTAGTTGGTTGTCAATATACTCGGCATTTCCGTCTTGTGAATTATCATTTACTGTTCTCATTCAAACAATGATCAAAAGAGCTTGTCAACATGGAAAGGTTTTCTCGCTGCGTAGTTGAACCAGTTGCAGACTCCTGCGTCCGACCCGTGCGTCAAGTGCATCGTACGTATATGCCCAGTGCAAAAAGAAAATTAAGCAAACACCAAACACTAAATGGCGTCGTCGACAAGAATGCGAGCAAAAAAAAACACGGGAGCACCGCTCTCAATCAAATTGAATATAGGAAAAGCCCGATGCGGGGGTCGAACCCGCAGCCTTGAGATTTCGTGCACTCGTAAGAGTCTCACGCTCTACCGATTGAGCTAACCAGGCCGGAATCAGATAAACTGTCCAGGTGTCCCGTGATTGGCAGTTGACAAATCCAACTATCAACACAATGCCATACGACTCGTCTCTGGCATGGAGTTGATAGAATTAGATGGCCACCATGTTTCTTCCTGGCTGCCTCTACCTTTCAGAACCACACATGCTAGCCAATGAAATTTTCCGCTACGGATTCCCCACATCCAACGTCATGAGTAAAGAGCAGCTTGACAAGTTAGCATAGCAATTGTAAATGCTAGGGAAAAAGGTGACTGCAAAGTCCAAAATATAGCTCCAAGCCCCCTACGTCAAGGCGCACCTTTGTTCCTTGGCCATGATTTTGCGTGCTATTCACGATTAAATTAATTAATTGTGCTAAAGATTCAACACGGACCAGTGACCCGCCAAGTCTCCAAATGAAAGTGGGGCCTCGGCATCCCCACAAGGCAGCACGGAGTACCGACAGGAGACAGGCACCATGGAGCCGACTGGAATCACAGGCATCGAAACGTCACCCGTGGCAAACCGGTCCCATTGGCCACCCCGCCGTCCCTCGGCCATGGCATTTCGAATCACGGCTTGCAACGCCTTCCTGCCGCATTTGCATCCCCAGAGCCAACTCGCTTCCCATCTCGCCTCTCGCAGCCCTGAGCCCATCTCTGCCGACCGATACGCTTGATTTACCCCAATCGAATCCTCGTCCTCGCCGGCATGGCTGACGCTTCGTGCAGCGGCCCATCGCCGTTTAAGCGTCTCGTCGACCACCAGTCCCGAGACGTCAGTCACCACCAGGATCGCCTCGTCGACCGATCGGCCGGGCAGCTTCACGGCGTATGTCACCTCTTCCCTCTTCCCCTTCATAGCCCAACCTTGTTTCCCCGGGCTGCGTGCTGACCTCCGTGTCTCAAGTCGTTTCGAGCTGCTCGCCACCAGTCGCCGGGCCAAGACAACTTCGGCGCCTTCATGGACGCAACACCGTCCAGCCATCCCGGAATGCCTCACGACCCGGCAAATCGCCTCGCCGTCCACGCAGCCGCTCTCCAACAGCCACTCGCCCCCATGCACAACCATGTCGAGCTGGCCTCGCACGCCAGAGCATCGCCCGCACCAGACGTGAGTAACTGGGCAGCCGACTTTGCCCGCTTCTCCAGCCCACACACGCGCTCTGCGCCGACAGCCGCTCCCGCCCCCGCGATGCAACTGAGCCAGCAACCCATGCAGATGAATTTCCAGTCTGCCTTTGGCCAAGCCTTTGGCGCCCCCATGTACGCTCCTGGTGCAGCGGGCTTCATGGGTCCCCAAGCCCCTGTCGGGGCCGACTTTGACAAGGAAATGTCCCAGTGGATGTCAACCCACGGCGGCCCGGGCAACATGTCGGAAGTAGATGCTGCCATGGAACAAATGGCCCGCGAGTTAGAGCTCAACGAGGCCGCTCTCCCGGCTCAAGTCGAAACAACATCTACCAAGGAAGTCGTACAAGAAGAGGAACCCAATTCACGCTACACCGATCTCGAAACCCCCGAGATTAGCAACCTGTCGCTTCACGAAAGAGAAATAGAGCAGGCTCCCGCCACGGAAACGGAACAGGCCATCCACGACGACGCCGCAGCCAAAGGCAAGTCGGCCGTTTCAGAAGCTGCAGAGCGTCTCCTCGAATCAGTGCAACATGAGAACGGCGAGAAGTGGCAAAACTCGGTATTTCTCTCGCTGATGCGGGACTTTCGCGATGGCCGGAAAGACATTGTCGACAATG
This sequence comes from Keithomyces neogunnii, assembly GCA_020975405.1. NCBI lineage: Eukaryota > Fungi > Ascomycota > Sordariomycetes > Hypocreales > Clavicipitaceae > Keithomyces > Keithomyces neogunnii. The sequence goes on along the minus strand of JAIOWQ010000001.1, from coordinate 6,709,769 downwards.
AGATTCGTGCAACGGAGGGCGAAGCGCAACCACCAGAGCAGCAGCAGCAGCAGCAGCAACCGACGACCTGACTGGCTCGTCGGCAACCTCCCTCAGACGACAGGGCAAGCCCCGTGAATCCCGCTCCGACGGACACGGCCCCCATTGGACCCATTGCGCTGCAAGCCATGTGCTGCGTGAAGCCGCTCTTGTGTTGTTCGCGGCACTTGGCAGAGACGGCGTTGTACTGACGCCCCCTGTGTTGTCTCTGCCTTGGCTGGAAGCGCGGGAGGCACGGGTCAGCGTGGTTTGGGCTGGAATCGAGTCTGCGTAGAAAATGGCTGGAACAAGATGCATCATGGGGGGCCAAAGGGGCGCGGGCCATCAGGCAGATGTCTCGTCATGGGTGCTGACATGCAGTCTAGTCACATGTCTCGGACACTTGATGTTTTTGTAATATAGCGAGCGCGGTGCGGTATTTTGAGCATTTAGTCATTCCGAGTAGTCCGGGAAATGCCACTCTGACACAAATTTTCTGAAAATGGCCCAAGGCGAGTACGGAGTACAGACACACGACAATGCAGGCGTGGGGTCTACACTCGGAAGCATCAAACTATGAAACAGTAATGTTTCTTTATCCGTCGCCCCCGTTCTTTACTCCGTACACATGGATACTTTCGCCACGAGCCCGCCGTCTGGGGCGCACTGCACCTGGGCCATGATAGTCACACACCTGCCGGAGGAGCATCAGTCCTGCACAAGTCGTTAGTACGCGACATCAATTTATGGGCAGTGGCAAAGTCCCCGAGCGACAACTCACATCGCAGAGGCGCACCTTGTCCTCCCCGGCGAGGGCAACTGCAAGAGCAGAAAAAAGGTGACGCCGAGTCTCGTGTCTCCCCTTGCTGTGCGCGGGCTGGGGGCGAGGTGCAGGTGGCTTCGTGGCTTCTGCAGAGAGTAATACATTGGTTTGTGAGTCAGTCACCAAGACAATACGTGGGCTGCTTTTGTCTAGGATCTACATTACCCAATCATGCTTGTCGTCCGTGGGCGGAATCAAGACCACTGTGCAACTTGTCGGTCAGATACAAGAGTCCCGCGACAGCTCTAAACACGGCCTCATCTCTATACATCTACAACATCTTGTCCAGCGCCAGACTTCAAACCACGTGGAAATAGGAGAAACAAAAGGGTCCATGTAATATATGTTTACTGTATACCTAGGTAGTTGTGTAGTTCAATTCTTTTTCACATCTTATCCTGATGTGCACCGCAAGTCAAATCCTTCTTTTTGTCGCCACGTGCTCAGCTTGCAGTATTTATTCTCGATTCCAGTAGGATTCAATCGCACCAAACAAACTCGTCCGCCCTCGACCTAGGTACGGAACAGAACACCTGCGGCCTCTGTGTACAGGGAAAAAGTATATTCGTGTCGACGCGCCCGAGCATGCAAGCAGTCTGCGGCCAAAGCACCGCTGCAACTCACACCGCCCGTATCAACAGGGGACAAATCCCGCCGAATGAGGCAGCGGATAATGCAATTGCTGGACTTGGTCCAAGTGCATCTCTGCGGGCACTCCACCAACAAGGGTGCAGTATAAAGTCATGCGCCTGATATATGAAAGAAAGGGAGAAGAGACGAACAATTAACAGAGGGGGGCCTGGGAGGCCCGTATCATATCTCATAGCAAACAAAGACAAAAGAAAAGGCAAACCAAAAAATAAAACTCCAGGGCCCAGGAAGAACGGTGCAAGAGTAAAAAATGGGGGGGATCCAACGCCGTCAATGCATCCTCCCATCATGACAAAGTCTTCTAGATATCCAGTATATGCTCCTGTGCTTTCGAAACCCATTTAGCAACAAGGCGTGGTCCATTAGATGCTGGTCGATTCCACCACGTATTCCGTTTACCAGTTATACGGACCACGAGAACGACACACACCCGCAAGGAGTGAGGTCCACCTCTCTGTCCTCCAAGGAAGAGGCTGAGCGTCGGCTGGAGTCGTGGTGTTTGACAGACGTTGTAGTGTCCCTGTCCACTTCGTCAATCGTAAAGGTCACGGGCTTTCCATCGTGCAGGACAGGCTCCTTGTCCTGACCATTATTGAGAATCCTGTACTGCGTGCATGTTGCCGGGGCGTAGGTGGCAGCATTGGAGGGGCGCCTCTCCACGAATTTGACGAGTTTAGGATAGGGCTCCTTGAAGTCGGGCTGCAACGAGCTGTCTGGCGTCGGGGTTGGCGTAGCATAGTACAGCACATTGGGCATCGAAGGACTAGGAGTCGTACTGGTCTTTGCTGGTGTAAATGTCTGGTTTGGGTAAATGAAGACCTGGAGTGTGATGTCTGGCCAAGTGCATATCCAGGGCGTGTCGCCTTCCGCAGCAGCCAGGCCCTTCTTTTTAAAGTGAGAATTGTCGAGGAATGGATAGGCATCCTTGAGGGCATTCGAATCTCGTTTGAGGTTCGGGTTGGCTGAGAGCTGGTCTTCTCGGACCATGACGGTCTTGTTATATCTCACTTCTAGAAACCATGCGGGCCCTCGACCGGCTTCTTCAGTGTCATTTACCAAGGACATGGATCTGAACTCGGGAATATCCGGGGGTTGTGTTCCAAATATGTACTTTGATGCCTTGGGATCAAACGGTCCGAGTCTCATTGCATAGTTGCACGTGTCTGCGCTACCCCAGAGCTTGGTGATATTCATCGCATACCAGCGGAAAGGCATGTCGCAACTCCAAGCGGGGGTTTGATTCGAGTCCTTGATGCAAGCCTTGGGCACCTGATACTTGTCCATTGAGGGCAAGGCAAAACATCCAGTGTCCAGAGGAGGCAATCCCTCTGGCCTCTGGGAGAGAAATTCGATATTGGGCGTGCTTGCCGAACTGGTATCGTACTGCCTAGATTGAATCCGGTTAGTTGACAAACCGGGTTGGAGACGACAGAGGACGCTTTTGGTGTGTTTCACTTACTTGTCGCCAGGGGAGCTTCGACCGCTGCGTCTAGTCACCATGGTGCCGATTACGGTCCCCATCACTATTCCCATGATAACAATTCCAGACAATAAGAGGCATATTGCCCAGTATGGCACAATTCCCCACAGCTTCTTCCTGGCTCTGAGTTGCCATTTGCTCGGGCTCGGCTTTTCGGCAAAGTCTCTGGCTGCGCCATTGATTTCGTGGTAACTCTCGAGGGAACTTCTGCTGCGAATCGAGGATGCAGATGCTGGGGGGCGCCCTGCTAAATCTTCTGTCGAGGAAAACTCGGGATTCCTAGTAGCAAGGCCAATTCCACCCGCACCAGAGATGCTTTGGGCGGATGGCAAAACAGTCAGACCAACCACTCTAGCTCCAACCCCATCAGCTGTAGTGATGGCAGCTGCGCTATTGTCGCCATCAGCCTCTGGTTTGTTATGATAAGACTCCTGAGGGTAACGCGTGTATGGCGGAAGCTCCTCCATATGACCCAGAGGCCCAATTAAATCTCCAGCATCCTCGCCATCAGGTCCCAATTGTCTCCGGTAGCCGCTACCCATGTCGTTAAACCCAACAGGGATGTGCTGTTGCGATGGATCCTCGGAAGCAGACGTGCTTTGGGTGTACATGGCGTAAGGGTGCGTTGGGCCTTGGGCTCGCTCAATTGTTACCGAGGACGGGTCGGTGGAGGAGGTTGCATTACTGTAGGTCCTCTGGGGGTACATTTGATACGGATGGGATGGCTGAGTAGAGCCGTGATAAGGGGTATTGTCCTGCAGGGAGCTGCTCGATGAAGATGGTTGTCCTATACGGTGTGATGCCAGGCCATCATTTCTAAGCGTCAGGGTATCGTGAAGCCGTGGAGGTTTCGAAGTGCTTGACGGTCGATTAAAGTCGGCATAGCCCTTCAATGAGCTTGACACAGCAGGAGGCGGGGACCGCGGAAGATTGGGGAAATTGATCCGTGTTTGCGGCGAGGATGGCGGAGGTGTGGTAGTGGTGAAGTTTGGTCGGGTGTTTGTCGTTGGACGAAACCCGTCTGAGACGGCATTTGCGGCCAGGTCATAGTCATACTCGTCATCGCTGAAGGCATTGTCGGTCGACAATCGCGCGGACGTTCTTATTGATGACCTCCTCCCCGATTGTGAATTTCTGTCAGCAGAATGCATGTCTGTGGTTGCCGTTTGAAGTTGGCTTTGCGTCGTTTGGCGATGGAATCTGACAAACGGCGCTCAGCCCTTGGCGTTGGCCGGAGATGTGACGCCCCACGAGAAGCAGATGTACTTCCGTCTCAACCGAATTTCTTCCCAGGAGTGTCGTCGAGGCTTGGTGTCGTGAGGATGCGGATTTCGAACTCTGTGGGGTGCCGTCGTGGACGGTCGGGCGTTGGGGAGTCTAACCAATCAGGAAATTCGAGGGAGGCCGGCCGAGCAGAGAGTATATGTGTAGTCCCTACATCAAACCAGCAAATGGCCCATCCAGCGAAGAGGCGGCTCGAAGGAATCGGTAGGCCCTCGACACGAACTGCAGAATGGATTTGTTGTTTGTCGGGAGGGATTCGGTGGTGTGTTGAATCTAGTGACCACCTCTGCACAGATAGAATGGGACTCTGGGGGGGGGGGGGCGAGTCGGAACTGTGAAATGGTGCCACGGTGGATTCTCCTCAGCGCACCACGGCCCACTGCCCAAGGCCGTCAGGTTAGAGTCAGCGGCGGGCAAGACCCCAATCCAGAATAGATATCCCGCGCTGGGGTGGATGCAGGTTTCGGGAACCTGGCAAGGAGAGGCTGAGACCGTGGCCAGGTATTGGGTACCCAGGTACCCAAGCGTGCAATGATAGGCTCGGGGGCAAGGGGGAAAGAGAGATGCAGGAGGAGCGGGCTTTACGGAGAGGACGCCATTGGCTGCGACCCACGCCCAGCTGGGCCAGAAGGGGGCTGCGGCCGAATCTCGCGAGGAGAGGACTACGCTACTCGGTGCATGTAGCCCAGTCACAGTCGTTTTCCCGTCATCAACCCACACAACTGCCCAAGGGCCGGACAAAACGGGTGTGCTGTGTCTACGGAGTGATGTCGAGGCCGTCGGGATGCTGCTGTTCCAATGGAGCGTGCCTTGCAAAGCTGGCTTGCCTAAAGTGACGACTTTAAAAGAAGAAGAAAATTGTGGGCGACACATGTCCTCCGACCCCCAGGCTTTCCAGTCTTGCCGTGGCGCATGTGCTCAAGTGGACGGGCCTCTTTTTTCAACCAGCGGAACAGGCTCCTGCCTTCTCTGCGCACAATATTAAGCCAAACCCGGTCTATGTAGGAAGTACAGATCGCCCAACCATCGAACTACCATAGGCACTGCTCTTTGAGAACTCGTATGTGTACTTAATTGAGTACATGTACCTAGTGGAGCAACCAGACCTCTGTGGACTAGTGGCAAGGCCGCCCAGAGCGGGTGTTTCACTGGCGCTGATGTGAGACTGTTTAAGCTGCCAAGGGACTTGCACCAGCACGGGTCCAGACGTTGCCGTTTAATATTTTATTAGCTTCCTTATTAGCTTCCAGTCCAGGCAGGAAGCTTTTCGTACTAGTATAATATATAGTGCGCCGGATCCTGCTCGCATGGTGCGGTGCCACCAAAATGTTGCTGCTGGGCTGATATCCAGGGAGAGGGACATTCTCCCTGGTGCTTGGCAGGAATGATTGGATCGTATTTCCACAGGGCTGCCTTGTGGCTGTGTCGCCTCATGCACTGCCAACTTTGGCCCGCTTCCCGGGACTTCCTGGGGCTTCCTGGGGGCCAAATTTGGAAGAGGCACATCTCTGGGTTCAAATGCAATGGCAACAGATGGCACCCCATGCCACGGCCGGCATTTGACTCGATCCAGCCCATCATGCCTCCCCCTATTGGCGTGGGCCCAGTTGTCCCCAATCGCCAGAGCACCAGGGCATCACGGATCCAGCAGCCCATTGCACACTTCTTTCAACCTGGCCGAGGGCGCAATGTTTTGCTTTCCCCGGATTCTGCTGCCGACCAAACATGTACCAGCACATGCAACAAGCCCAATGTCGCCTCGCGACGGTGGCACTTGGTCTGTGATGGCGCCGTTGCCAAAGGATGATCCGTCTGCCAGCTCAATCTTGTCAGCCATGTCGTTCCGGCAGCCCGTCCAACAAAGACTGTGAGCGCGCAAAGCCATCGCCAAGACGTGGCACCGTCAAAAGAGACAGGATGAAACATGGTGCTGCTGCAAGCAGCATGCGGGCGCCTCGGCATAGTGCTGCTTGTTTGATAGCATTCTTAACCGAGAGGCGGTTTCAATCTTGCATTGCTTTTGCGGTGTCACGGTCAAGAGAAATGGCCTTGTGGCCGCATCCGCTTCAAATCTACGGAGTACCGTCGACGCATCATGGTCCCTGTTCCTCTTGCTGGTGTCCAAGGTGCTTCTCTATCGTGTGGAGTCATCCCATGATGGGGCGTTTCAACTTTGTGGCATTGCTTTTGCACCTTAAAGTTTAAGCACGGGGCGATCAATAACCCATCTCCGTTGCAACGCTCCGATAGGACTCCCTCCTCAGGCAACCCGTTCAGAGGCATCTGCCCTGCCCTTGGTGTGTTTGCGGACCGCACTGAGGCACTCAATGCATCAGCAGCCGCCCGTCATTGCGCACGTGTCTTGCGGGTCGACTATATGGAGTTTCAGCAACGGATCCCCTGCACCCGGCATGCCACCATGCGTCGAGTAACCCGTCACTGCATCTAGTCTCGAATTCTCCAGACGGCCATGCATGTCCGTACAAGTGCCGTGCCTTGTGTCCCTTGGGGGCAAATGAGCGGGACTGTTCTGTAGTGAGCAGTCTACTTGCCAGAGAAGCTCGAATCGTAATCCCACGAGAGCGAGTCCAAGGCGGCATGATGCCTTGAGTCCTTGACACTTGTGCTCCTTCAGTCCGGGCCCCAAGGCTCTGGGCACAAGTGGTACGATAGCTGTTGCCCAGTCCAACGCCCAAAAAGTATCGCCGCCCAAAGTTCGCCCTTGCGGTGTAACTTGCCGGGAGCCACGTCTGGTATTTTAGTGGCACGTCTGTGTATATTTTGGCACCTTGAGATAAGTCGTGTCAATGGTACGCAGACGTGTCATCCAGAGACACATTTGCCAGGTGTCACGCTTCTCACTTTCGGGTAGCTACCGTCTCTCGATGCTGCCAAGGTTACCTGATTTTCTCGCCAGAAGATCATGGGCGGGGAGAAGAAAGATTGATCCTTCCCTGACTCAGCATCGCGTCTTCATAAAAGCTCGCATTCGCGGCGCGGATACATCGTCTCAAAGACTTCACCGAATGATCCGCCAATAAGTGTGTGCTCACAATCGAGAGCAGCATAACCATAACCGTATACCATGACCGCGCCGTTCGCAGGAAATGTCTCCTCAGAAATGTCAAGACGCGCTGTATATCTGGTGGACCAAATGAAAACAGTAGAGTACATGTACTCCATCTGGCCTGTCCCTCGGAATCCAAGCACTTTGTTAAAGTTCATGTTCTACGCAACAGGTGCGCCGGCCAGCGCTACCCATGTCATGGGGAGATTCCCAAGGTCCCGTTTCAATGACGCGCAGTATGGATCCAGTTCCGACGACATGAGATATACTGGCCACGACGCAGAACTGTTCTGGGTGACGGGTCGAGGTGCATACCACGTCCTCCGCCATTGGGGGTTCGGCACTGCATACTTTGAGGAGGGGGCGGATGCCGAGGAGGGTGTTGTGGAAGAAGTCACCACCTGAGGATATATATAACGGATGGTTGATCCAGGGCAGTCAGAGGCTCAGCATCTCAACGGTGCTGAAGGTTCGCGTATGGCTGGGGCAGGATACGACTGGCTCGGTAGTTAAGCTCAAGTGAATCTGTGGCCTGGCCAATTACTCCCAACTTCGTGTCTCTCGTTTTCTTTATTTATTTTCGTCCAAGGGGACAAGGCTGTTGGATGTCTCGGTTGAGATGTCGCCCCGTTCTTTCTTTGGTATATGACCAAGACCCTTGTGCATGGCGTGCATGGCGTGCATGGCGTCTACCTTTGAATAGCGGCTCGCTGTCAAGCGTCGTCCTAGATACGACGTCGAGCCCAATACGAGACGGCCAGCGAGCGCGACTCCCGGGGTCTTTGGTCCGACAGACCAGCGAGTCACAGCCCACCAATCCGCTGGAATCCCGCAGCTCCAAATGCAAGAAGGGAACGCAACGATCATGGGCCATACTGTGCCGTTTGTTTGCCTAGCCACAAGCTGAGTGAGCGCACCCGCTCTATTGATAACAGACCTCTCAATGCTGTAAGACTGTGCTTCATCTTGTAGCCCAGTGCCAGGTTGCTCACTGTATCTATGTTGTCTCGAATGGCCAAGAAGGAGAGCAGGAACGTCGGGGTCCCTGGACGGAAACTGGCCGACCACTCATCACACATACTCGGGACAGGAACAACAGTTGTGGGGGATGCTCGTCAGTGATCGCCATGATGGGTTGCAGTGGCGAAGCAAAGCCAAGGCTTGGCGATTGAAACATCAGCCTGGCTCGACCTACAGGGTAGCTAGGGGATGACGGGTAGTTTCAACTCTTCACTGTGCTTCTCCAAGGCGGCTGATTATTTGCTGAATGAGCTCCCCTTGGCCATCTCCTGCCTGAGTTGTATAGTGCAACAACCTGGCGGTCTGAGACATCCTCCATGAACCGCCCAACGCAGCCGTGGAAACTGATGTATCGTCAATCGAGACCCAGCCAACCGACGTCGATGCTCACACCATAGATGCTGAAACTGACGACTCATCATCGTCCGTATTTATCGAGACTCGGTATGCAGCCACCTCGGTTGATCATTAAACTCCACGTGAATGGATCAAGAGTGAATAAACCTGGGCTGCGGACCGAAAACAGAGAGTCGCGACGAAGCCCGAGATTAGTCGAAAAGGCGGAGATTTTGGCTGTGCCCGTTCCTTGACCAGAGACCATACCACGGCCACCAATTTGCCAACAAGTTGTGCATAGCGCACACCTGCTCATCACTATTGACGATATTTATCTCGGTGTGTAGCATGACAGTATGGACTCCGCGCTGCATCCCACGTTATTTTGAACGGGGACCTTGGACCAAGGAAGAGAGGGATTGCCTATCCACTACCAATCGTACATGGCACAGAGTGCATTTGTATGTACATACCTTATGTATGTGCGTTTATGTACCAGTGAGACCCACCTCTAGTCTAAACGTAGTCTAGCGCAGAGCGCCACATGTGGCTACCGCCTACGTACAATGAAGCCTAAATGTTAATCTGCTATAAAGTCGCGCTGCCGCCACCATTCTTGATTATATCATTTTTCTTATCGGAGCACTGTGGTGCCTGGAGCATGCGCCTGCTTTGGTTCACTCACAATGTGGACGGTTTGGTAGCGTGTGCGTGTATTGGTGTCATGTCATAGCAGCTGAATTGCGGTTTTGCTGCTGTCGGATAAGTATGCCTCTCCCAGGGACCGTTGGGACCGTTCTCGCAGTGCCATCCTGTGACTCGAGTTGGAGAACAGTCCTTGAGCACGTCCGATTGAATCATGGCAGTGCCGTTGTCGAGGATCAGCTCACTCATGCTGATGTCATTGCATTCTCCCAGAACCTGGAGGCCAATAAGGTCATCCAGACCATTCTCCATGATGTAAGTGATGAATGCAGGCAAGAATCCCCGATCAACCTCAGAGAGGTCTGGAAGAGGTCCGTCCTGGAATTCATAAGGGCATAGGCCATCCTTAGTGAAAGCAAAAATGTGACCGTGGACAGTAGACGGATCCACATCTTTGGCCATGGTGATCTGAGCCCAACGGCCCCGTGGTTCCTTGAAGTCCTTTCCAAGTAGAATAGAATCTTGAGGAAGATGGAAATGGCCGTGAATTAGATGAACGCCCAAGCATTGTGCTGAACGAAGAGAGCAGCTAGGTTCTTGATGTGGTCATCGGCCACCCGTAGCTGCTGAGAATCGTCGAGAAGCTGATTATATCTAGAATCGATTAGCATATATTTCATTCTAGAATCATATCAACACCACTCACAGTGCACGGCTATCAGAAAAGGTATAATATAATAACTAATCCACTCCATCGATCTTCGTGGTTGGATTAATCAAGTATCCATCGAGGTACATCATGTGGTATCGACCATGGTCATCGTCCTTCAGCGGCACAGGCTCAGCCTCGTTGGCAAGGCGGCTTGTGAAGCCATGTGACAGAAAATGGCCGAGCATTCGAGCTCTTTTGATAGTCACCAATGTTTCAGGCGATATACCGCCAACTTCTCTGCTGAAGGACGACCAAAACGTGTGTTCCAAAGCGCCGTAGTCAGGGAACCTAGACCAGCCATTGCGGAGGTGCATTGATCCTGTAAATGCCTGGAGAGAGTGCAAGTTCAGGCCAAAGGGGCTGATGACAGCCTCGGCCCAGTCGATTACACCCTTGAGGCAGCATGATTGGGGGTCCACGAGCAGGTTGCAAGCACCAAAATCCTTGTGGAGGAGAACCATGGGCAACGCCATTATGTCGTTGAGTGAAGCCAGGCAAATCTGGATGCAAGATCGAAATCTCTCTGGAAGGCCATCTAAAAGAAGGTTCAAGTCTCGCCTGTGGCTCTTTTCTAGCCCGTCGCGATATTCTGCACAAACTTGCTGCGGAGCCAGCCATGATTGTGCGAAGAAACTGGGCGATATTAGCATCTGGGCGTAACGAGACTCATGGCTACTTACCTTGCAACGCTTGAGAAGAAATTTTGACGAAATTTTGACGAAATGGATAAAATTCCTGCGCAGTTTGAGGAATGTTTCGAGCGAGGATAAAGTCCAGCTGTGTGATGCCTGCCATGCGCGTCATCAGGTACACCAGCAGGGGCTCGCGCCGGTCCTGCTCAGTGCCCAATTCGCCGTGAAATGATACTGTCGGCACCAACGAGCCGTGGACTTTGGTGGCCAGATCCGACATTTCCGTTTTGAGTGCCAGCGACTTCAGACGGCACTGGATAACGTATTCCAGGTTGTCGCCGCCGTACACGGTGTAGCTGCACACGCCTTGGACGGGCACGGGAGCAAGCTTGTGGCTTTGCGTTAGCTCTCGACATTTTGCCTCGCATTCTTCTCTCGTTGCGGTCGTCTTGGCAAAAAAGGCAGCGATTTCGTCGTCGACTGCGTATTTGGCCATGTCGAGACAGTGCTTGAGACCGAGCGTGGGTTTGATGTGCTTTGTTGGTGTTAGCGATGGAGGGAGATGCCGCGCAGCGGGCGCCTGTTGCGTAATATAGGCTGGGTGCTCAGGCTCGGACCGCCTGTCTGGCTGTGGGGCAGCTACAGCACTGGCAGGCGCTGCAGCGCACTGTTCTCCTATAGATCATTGCTGAACATCTTGGGGCAACAATGCCCATTAGGCAACGTCACTTCCTCCATTTTGCCAGCCCTTTCTGGAGTAGAAGAAAGATAGGCAGGTAGGTGAGCTTCATGATCATCATTATTGTAACAGCAGACGATAATCACCCCTGAGAGTATGAGCCGCATCGTACGATCCAGGGCCTTTTCGGGCTGTATTGTCGTTACGAGATCGCACCGTCATTTTTCGTACGTGAGAGTTGTAGGGGAATGGAGAATGGGTCGCGGCAGGAACTTCCACCACACCCCAGTCAAGCGGATGACCTGAAAAGGCGGCCCGAACCCAAACAAATACCAATGGCCAGAATTTAAGCCAAATGTCTTAATAGGAATGGGCATGGCTATAAACTTTCAAAATAGTTGCTACTCTACATGCGACGTTTCAAGCCAGAGACACACTTGGACATCACCATCTCACACGCAGCCTTCGTCCTAGCCATGATCCAACCATAAGATGGTTCATCTAACGTCGCAAGAAAAGCTTGCCATCAAGCAAAATTCACTTGGCGAGACAATCAGCATCGTTCGGAAAGCGCTATTTGACGCGCAATTGGCCGTTGCTTCGGACGATGGCTCTTATGGCAATAACGTCAACGAGCTAGGATGACCGCGTCTGTTCGTCGTAGCAATAAGTAAGCTTTTTTATATTCTTTCCGGATCCGACGTTTCCTTGACCCTTGACTCTAGGACTAGACGCGATGCCCTGGTATCTGACTTATAGCAATGCGTATTAAAGGGAGATGTTAATCACAAACTTTTCCGTCCTTTATCATAGCTTGTAATTAATCAAGCACTAGATATGGAAATCTGCGCGGCTATTATCACGGCTATTATCATGGCTATTCTCTTAATAACTTATAGTCTACTCTGCTACCAAGTCTCCCTCCTTCTTTCGACACACTCATCACTCACTCCTCAGCGTCCTAACAGGGTTCTAAGCAAACGCGAAGAAAAAAATCGAGCCACGCGTCTTTAAGGGAATCCGACACTGTACGCATTAAGCCGTTGAAGGGTTTTACTAGAAGTATTTCTAAGGTCGCCCCTTGAATTGGCGAGCTGAACGAGTCCATAAAGCAAGCTAACAACACCATTACGATAAAGAAAAGGGGCAATAGAAAAAGTTGCTAAATGGAGTGACCGAAGATGATGTCTGCAACTGGTGGCTCAGTTTCTGAAGCGAACTTTCGGACAAAGAAGGAGCTTCGTATTTCATGAGCGTAGGAAATAAGCTAGTAGGAGGCGAGGCCTAGCGCTCTTGTTGTGGTGAGCTAAAGGAAACCGACTCAAAGAACAAACGCCTGTGGCTTCAAGTTGGCAGCGCTGTGCGGCATGTATTCGCCCACTAACCGACGCGCCGCTTCGTGCACGAATTCACTCTCACTGGCATAGTGATGGAAACGTGGGTGTTCGATCGATCCGGACCATTTAGTGGTGCTATGTTTGATATTTATGACGAACCTGAGAAGTTTGTTCAAGTATTATGCGGCTACTTGATGCGATCTGCAACCCGCAAGGGTCCTCGTAGGCAGAAGCCAAGCTGGCAGTGCACTCTAAAGTTTTGTTGCTGATTGGGCCATGACAGCAATTGGTCAATCGGCAGGCGAATCTGCCAGCTGCCAAGGGCTGCCTTGGCATCCTGGTCATTTATTCCCTTCATCTCCACTGTTAACCATCGACCGAAGCCAGCAATTCGCCAGTCTTCAGCGAAAGGAGTCATCACGCCGCCTCCATCCAACAAGACTCCTGCTGGTCAACTAATGCGGAGGCTTGGCGCAGGCAGCCGGCCAGCGCCCGACTGAGGCCTCACTACCATGACGGCTGCCTCTGCACATGATATGCATGGCTTGAGGCCGGCAGTGCTTCGTGCCATGATGGATATAAAGGTGCCCCGCGCATCGCATCATGCATCTGGTTTCGCCCGGTTCCTTCTGCCTGTATCAACTTCTGGCCACCAAAGTCTGGCCACCAGAGTCAGTCGCATCACGAAGGCGGGAAGAAGCACCACTTGAAACGGCCGACGCTAGTAGCTCTTGCCAGCGTTTGTTGCTGCCACTGTCGACGACGCGCAAGTTTCTCTCGCTGCTCAACCGTCTTCCAGCAACCATTGCCCAGCAAGCCGTCTTCAGCAATGGACTGTTCAAGCCGCCAGTCTGCGCCCCGGCCTAATGGAACAGGTTTGCCAGACGAGGGCTCACCGCAGTTCGCGCTGCTGAACTACCTCTTCCCTGGCTCCTCCATGATCATATCTGCAATCAGGGCCTACCTCGGAGCCGACTACAACACGTATCTCCCTGGCCTCCTCGTCATTGTCGCCTCCACCGTGGCATGGAGCTATGTCAAGGATCAGTTTCTGGGCTATTTCTCGCAGTACTTGACGTCCTCAGTGACCATCCGCACCGACGATGAAATCTTCAACATGGTCATGTTCTGGCTCTCGAAGCAGCCGTTTGCTCACAACTCACGGCACTTTGTGGCGAATATCAGCGTCAGTTCTCGACATCGTGCCATGTACAGCTACCGTAGCGACGATGAAAACGACGGAGAGGATGAGGAGCTAGACTTTCCTGTTGAGGCTGCTACTGGTCAGTCACACAGCAAGAAACAGGTTCTGCATTACACGCCCGACTTTGGCACACACTACTTCTGGTACAAATTTCGCCTCCTTACCTTTGAGCGCGTTGTAAACAACAACGAGTCACCCTTTCGCCTATTGACGTCGAGTGAGAAGGAAGAGCTGCGAATTTCGTGTCTGGGAAGAAATCCTAGCATATTGAAAGAACTTCTTTTGGAGGCAAGGGAGATGTACATGACCAAAGACGATCGCAAGACGGTCATTTTCCGTGCCAACCTCATCGACAACTACTGGCAACGGTGCATGTCTCGTCTAAACCGTCCCTTCTCGACTGTCATTCTCAAGGAGGAAATCAAGCAAAACTTGATTGATGACGTTGCCGACTACGTCAACCCCGTAACTCGTCGGTGGTACGCAAACCGCGGCATTCCCTACCGAAGGGGATACCTGCTTCACGGCCCGCCGGGAACAGGCAAGAGTTCTTTGAGTCTGGCACTCGCAGGCTACTTCCGCATGAAGATCTACATGGTGAGCCTGAGCTCGCATGCCGCCACTGAGGAAAGCCTCACTGCTCTTTTCCACGAACTACCTACACGCTGCGTCGTTCTTCTCGAAGACATTGACAGCGCCGGCCTGACTCACACCCGTGAGAGCTCGACGACGCCTCCCGACCCTGTTGCTCCCGAGTCCGCCTCTTCAGCCAACCCTCTCGCCAACATCAAAGCCCGCATGCAGCCTCCTGCAGCATCAGGTCGTCTTAGCCTCTCTGGCCTTCTCAACATCCTCGATGGTGTGGCTTCTCAGGAAGGCCGAATTCTCATCATGACCACCAATCACGTCGAGAAGCTCGACAAGGCTCTCATCCGCCCCGGCCGCATCGACATGATTATTCATTTCGGGCTCGCCGACTCTGACATGTCGGCTGCCATCTTCCGTGCTATTTACGCCCCATATGAAGATGAAACGTCTTCCAGAAACGATGCTCTTGACCTCAACAAGGAGGACATCCAGGCAAGGCTTGCCAAGAAACGGGCAAACATTAGCGAGCGAGTAGATGAACAGGCCAAGATGTTTGGTGAAAGAATCCCAGAACTAGAATTCAGTCCCGCGGAAATCCAGGGGTTGTTGCTGAAGCACAAGCGTAGCCCGGAGGCCGCCTTGGCTGCTGCGGAAAGCTGGGTTGCTCAAATGAGGAAAGACAAGAAGGAAAAGGCGGAAGAGGCCGAAAAGGCGAGGCTAGAAGAGGAGAGGAAGAGGAAGGAAGAAGAGGCGGAGAGGAAGACTACTGCCTCGGACAAGGAAGCTGCCAATCCTGGACCAGGTACAGACGTGTCCAAAGTCGAAGTAGTCAAGGCAGAAGCTGCCCCGGGGGACCTAACCACGGAGGAATCTGGCGGTGCCAAAAAGAGTGCATCTGATTCGGGTTACGAGACCCCCTGAGATGATCCATGCAAGCATTGTACATATATAACAGCGAGGAGTTTGGGCTTGTCGAATTGCGAAATATAGATATCAAGCGATTGCCACAAAACTTCAAACCGTGTGCCTGACACAGTAAACTCTCACACGACGAGCATGTCGTACCGATGCCATGCGGTGGCGCGGCTTGTGTTCACGACTGGCATAATCAATTTTATATTGGGGCTTGCTCTGCATGACCTTTATGTATACTAGAAGTATCCTGTATTATCAATCGAATACTCGTAGAATGTAAATGTGCATCACTGTGGTTGTAGGCTTGGCCGTTTGAGGATATTGCGACTAGGGCCGACGACCAGGGGCTCAAGTATGCGATAACATGATAAGCCATGACTCTGCACGTTTCTCTGATAAGCGGTACTTTTTGAGCGGAGCACGTTTTTAGCTGGAATTGCTAACCAGTTCTACTTTTGTCTCACAAGGCAATTTAACCATGTCGTCATAATGGCCTGTTTTTGGGGCCCTGTTCTCTCTTGACAGGCGCTAAATACGTTGAAGGCCTCGGTCAACACAATCAAATGAGGCTGGGCCACCACCCACTCAACTCACTCTGCACTGCAAACAAAATTAGGAGTGCAAAATTCGCAAACGGTAATATTGCTCCTGGACTATTGCTGCCAATCAGCAGAAACCACAGTGCCCAGGAACTTGGCCGATTGTGTCAGATTACAATTGATGACAGCGAATGACAAGTTGTTAATTTTACCCCCCTTTTCCAGTATCGTCTTATGTCTTGCTGCTCACGTGCCTGACCTGCCATATTTCAATCCGCGTGGTTCCATCTGCCGCACCCGGAGCGGCAAAGTGAAACCACAAATATTATCAGGCCTGCATGGGGAGTCATATCGCATGATGCAATTGCAACTGTAAACAAGTGGGCGACTTGCATGTCTCATATTGAGGTACCTTGTGCTGCAACGGTGATGGTCGACGTTGGACACCAGAAGATGGCAGCAAGAAGCCTGGCTTGGCGAACCGGAATGCCTCCGAGCATGGAGGGCGCAGAGAAACGAAACCCAGAACCACCTACTTCCTTGCCGGCCAGAAACCGTGATGAATCGCCTAGATCTTCCGTTATCAATCAGTAGATGGATCAGGGGCCCTAGCCAAGAGCGTTAAGTATATCCAGAAAGACCCGATATAGTACCCACTGGTACGGACTAGCATGGGCTTGAGATGGAGTCGATTGAGTGAATAAATCGTCGGGAATGTATGCTGCCGACAAAAGACCTTGGAACAAACTTGGGGTCATGCTTTGCTAGTTGCTGAGGAAACTTGTAGCCCACACACACCTGTTGTTCCAGCTTTTGTCTCTGACTCTGACTGTACATGTGCAAGGACCCTTAACATATGCAACTTTCGGCACCCACATGGACATTAAATTTGTCATGAGGGTGGCGTGACGAATATCTCAGATAATTCCCCAACGGCGAAGTAGCCCTCGGGAAACATCAACTTCTCCAAAGGTACGATAGGCCAACTTTGGCACTACTTGATCCCCGAGCCTCTCTGGTGGCCTGACGCTGCCGAGCAACGCTTGTCGTCGAGACATGTTCCGTGGGACTGGCGGGGGAGCCTTTTGGCGTGGAGACTTTTGGTCCTAGACGACGATGTGCCCAACTCCAACGGGGGCGCCATTGGACTCTGCAGTTAAGTTTGTGACGCCTGAATGGTGGTGTGGGGTCGGATTAAAATGAAGAAGTCGTCGAGTCCATGTCGAGTCCATCCATGATGGCGGCGGCCTCTAAATGGTGCCTGAGGGCTCCCAAGTGGCCTCGAGTGGCTTTGCGCAGCAAATCCCGCCCCAAGTCCCCAGTTGCAGCTCCACTCCCCCTGACAGAGAGATCCGCTCCTGGTTACCAGGTAGAAGGGGGGTAGATGGGTGCTGGCCATTCAGGAAAAAGGGCGGTGAAAACCCTGAATGTGATAGCGCTCCAGCAGTTTGAGTGCGGTAGCCGCGAGTTGGGCCATGGAAAAAATGAGGGTCCAAGTCGTAACATTGGTAGGGGCCAGAGGAGGAACCAGACGTTTTGGTGGGACATGGGGACGCGGCACACGGACGGACTGGAGGGACTGGGAGCCTGTGACATGGAGTGTCAACGAGGCTTGGCCGTCTCTGTCGGGCTCCAAACAAAACCTCAACCTCCCCTCTGTCCATTGTGTGCAACTCCTGCTCGCCCTCACTCCCAATCTCTTTTTTTTTTTGAAGCAAAGCGACTGTACTTAACTTTCCTTGCACAATGGCTGCGCGTCCTCAGAACATTGGCATCAAGGCCATCGAGATTTATTTCCCCAGCCAGGTACGTTGCTCTGCCCCTCCATGCGCAAAAAAAATGTCCAACCCGTGCTGCTGCCCCTCCGTCGCCGACATCGCTAACCAGCGACCTCTTGGCTTGCACGCGTGCAGTATGTCGAACAGAGCGAGCTCGAGAAGTTTGATGGCGTCAGTGCCGGCAAATACACCATTGGACTTGGCCAGACCAAGATGAGCTTTTGCGATGACCGCGAGGGTAAGTGGCGACCCCTTCAGTCTCTGTGCCCCCTGTCCTCACTGTCCCCGCCCCTTATGGTCGCCTCGTCAAGGCATGCATGTGAACATGTCCAGCGCCCTGGGTCCGGTCCCTGTGTGAAATGCTTCATTTTCTGACACGCACCCCTCCATAGATATCTACTCTCTTGCCCTCACCGTCACCTCGAACTTGCTCAGCAAGTACAACATTGATCCCAACTCCATCGGCCGCCTGGAGGTCGGCACCGAGACCATTTTGGACAAATCCAAGTCGGTCAAGTCGGTTTTGATGCAGCTCTTTGGTGAAAACACCAACCTCGAAGGCATCGACACGGTCAATGCTTGCTATGGTGGCACCAACGCCCTGTTCAACAGCGTCAACTGGGTCGAGTCCTCTGCCTGGGACGGCCGTGACGCCATTGTCGTTGCAGGCGACATTGCCCTCTACGCCAAGGGCAATGCCCGCCCTACTGGTGGTGCCGGCGCCGTCGCCATGCTCATCGGCCCCAATGCCCCTGTTGTCATGGAGCCTGGTCTGCGAGGCACCTACATGCAGCACGCCTATGACTTCTACAAGCCCGACCTGACCAGCGAGTACCCCTATGTTGATGGACACTACTCCATCAACTGCTACACCAAGGCTCTGGACGCCGCCTACCGCGACTACTGCAAGCGCGAGGCTAAGCTCACCAACGGCAATGCCAACGGCGTCGACGATGCCAAGACCCCCCTGGACCGCTTCGACTACCTTGCTTTCCATGCCCCTACCTGCAAGCTGGTGCAGAAGTCGTACGCTCGATTGCTGTATCACGACTACCTTGCCAACGCTGATGCCCCGGCCTTTGCCGAGGTGGCACCCGAGCTGCGAGACATGGACTATGAGAAGTCCCTGACCGACAAGGTTGTCGAGAAGACCTTCATGACCTTGACCAAGAAGAAGTTCCACGAGCGCGTCCAGCCTGCTACCCAGGTTGCTACCATGTGCGGCAACATGTACTGCGCCAGTGTCTGGGGTGGAGTTGCCAGCTTGCTGTCCTTTGTTGAGCCCAAGGCCCTCGAGGGCAAGCGCATTGGCGTCTTCTCATACGGATCCGGTCTGGCCTCTAGCTTCATGTCTTTCCGCGTCAATGGCAACGTCGAGACTATTTCCAAGAACTTGAACATCCCCGCACGTCTGGAAGCCCGCCGTGCTGTGCCCCCCGAGACCTTTGACGCTGTAAGTTTGCCACGTCGGTTTGACCCTGGAGCCGTGCTGTTTACTAACCGCGGGATGTTTGTAGATGTGCGAGCTCCGTCACCAGGCCCACCTCAAGAAGGACTACACCCCCAAGGGCGAGCCCTCGACCATCATCCCCGGCACCTACTATCTGGAGAAGGTTGACGACATGTTCAAGCGTGAGTACAAGGTTCAGGCCTAAGCTGCCCACCAAACACATACAAAAGATGGATCCGCCATTTTGCACGACACAAACTGGCCTCTGGAACCTCGGTATTATCAGGTATTCCAGGTCAGTACAACAAGAAGACGGAAAAGATGAGGCAGACGACCATGAACTGTCGTTACGAGGCTAGACGTATCATGTATTCGTTACGCATGGCACTGGGAGCATAGAAAACGGGGCACACGGTGTGCATATATAACAGTGCAAGCCCTTTGTTTAATTGAGCCACGAGGGGAGGCTGGGATGACACCCCCCGTGGCTTGTGTAAATACGACACTTGGGGTTGCACGGTCAGGCGTCTTATAGAGCGAGGGACGTCACAAATCTAGAAAGATGGACAAAAATAATTGAAACATGGGCACAGCACACGCCTTGAATAATATTGCTAGTGTGTGTATACAGTGTTCTATGGTATCTAGTCTAATGTACATGAAGCCTCTTGCGCGCCACACGGGCACATTTGACATGAGGGTTCGGGGTTCAGGGTTCGCCCGAGTCCTCGCGGAGAAACAGGGGTTTTTCGCCACGGCCGGAGCTTCCTAGTCGCCACCCTTGTGCTTCCACTCCGCACGACGGTGCAGGTGGTAGTCCTTGCTCTTGATGGCCTGCCATATGCCGTAGAGCCCGCCGACAGGCCACCTGCTCTTGAGCGACTGCCTTGTGCGCCTGCGCTCCTCCCGGGCCGCGTCGACGTCGATGCGCACCTTGTCGTGGACGGTGGGCAGCGTGGTGGCGTGGTACTTGTCGCGCAGGGCGTGGTACCACTGGCGGTTCTTGTCGTAGACGTGCCAAAACTCGTCCTGGTCGTAGTAGGTATGCGCGTACAGCCACTTGCGGCCGCCCAGCTGGACCAGCTTGTCCTCCAGGGCGCGGTTCTTGGCGACAAACTCGTCGTGGTCGGCGGGCCCCCATCCCCAGAGGCCAATGTTGAGGATGTCCCTCGGCGCGGCGGACCCGTCGGCGGCCGTCTCCGTCTCCCCCGTGTACGGGTGGAAGGTCGGGGGCAGGGTCTGCTTGAGGGGGCACAGCCAGAGGGGCCAGATGCCAAAGGCGTCGTGGGTGTAGTTGACAAACTCGTCGGCCTTGTCATAGGGCAGGCCCAGGTCCTGGACGACGAAGCGGGCCGACTCGCCCGAGGCGTGCAGCGCGCGGTACAGCATGCGCGTGTGCATGAAGTCGTCGAGGAACCAGCGCGTCAGGCGGTTGAAGGGCACGTAGCGGAAGTAGGTCCATCCCTGGGCGCCGACCCAGAAACCCGCGCGGTCGTAGCGGAACAGGTACTCTGCCAGCGGGATGTAGTCGACGGGCGAGGGCGAGGGCGAGGGCGAGGTCGAGGACGAGGCGAGGGCGGCGGTGCGCTCCTTGACGTGCAGGTAGAACCAGGGGTCGCGGGCGCGGCTAAAGGTCTGCGTCTTGGTCTCGGCGGGCTTCTCGTCCGTCATGGTGCCGGTGATGACGACGCCGTGCTCCTTGGAGAAGAGGATGCCGTCGACGTAGTCGTTGTCCGGGTTCCTGGTCTCGGCGCGCAGCTTGTCCACGGCCTCGGCCACGCTGCCCGTGCGGTGGTAGGTGGTGCGGACGTACTTTTTGGCCTCGACGAGCCGCAGCTCCATGAGCGTCGCCACGCCCAGCGTGCCCAGGGACCCGGCGGCGCCGTGGAAGAGATCCGGCCGCTCGTGCCTCGATGCCCGCACCACGTCGCCGTTGCCCAGCACCATCTCCACGTAGTTGATGGTCTCGTTGAAGAAGCCGTGCCTGAAGGAGCTGCTCTCGCCGGCGGTGCCCGCGTAGCCGCCGCCCGCCGTGATGCCGGGGAACTCCATCACCACGGGCGGCACCAGGCCGTGACGCAGCGTCGACTCGACGAGCTTGTCCATGGGCACGTTGGGCTCGACCAGGGCCGTGCGCGCGGTGCGGTCGACGCCGACCACGTTGGACAGGGCGCTGATGTCGACGACGCGTGCGCCGGCGCGCGGCCGCGGCCTGGTGCTGTTGGTCGAGCCGTGGAAGATGCGGTACGACTCCTTGTTGTCGAAGAAGCCCCGGACCGCCTTGGCGATTTTGCCCACGGCTTGCCTGTGGCGCTCCATGGTCGGGGCGGGTTGACACGCTTCTGTCCTGTGTTTTGTCCGGTGGGAAGGAAAAGGAAGCTTCTCAGGTTTGGGATGGGGAATTTGCATGTGGGCCCAAGACCGGCGCTCGGGTTTCCAGCTCCGGCTTGGGCGGATGCCAGCCAGCACTTGGCAAGCCAACTCCGGCTGTTGCTGCTTGAAAATTACAGGCCTCGGCTACTTTATTTGCAACCAGACGGCATCGCTTCACGGCGAGCTGGGAAAAGTGGGTGCATAATACAGCATGGAGCCGGGTGATTTCCATCTCACATGGTGGTTGATGAGAATACAAAAGTACATGGTAGGATGAAACAGGCACGTGGCACCGACATGCGACGCCGTCAATTACTCAATTACAACTCTATAGCTCTCGCAAAACTTGTCAATACCTTTTCTATAACTTGGACTCGGCGGGTATCCACGCCTGCGTCTCTGCCACCTTTTCCACAACTCTCCGTCTCACTTCTTCCTCGGAAACATCAAACAAGTCTTCAAAGTCAATGGGCGTCTCCTTCAGAGTCTTGGCGTGAATGGTCACGGCGCTCGATCTCAAGCTGGCCGCGTCTTCCACAGCCTGTCGGATAAAGCCAGCCCAGCCATCCAGACACCTCCGCGACTCGGGAATGTTGCTCAGCACCATTGCAAAGCAGTGGGCCATGGCCTCGTACTCTTCAAACACAATCGTCACGCCATCCCGCTCCAGCTTCCGCGCCATAAACTTGTCTTCATACGCCAGTCTCTCCCACCCCGTGCAAAAGTACATGGGGGGGAACCCGGCCCAATCCCGTCGCATGACGGGTGATACCAAGGGATGCATCATCATGTCGTCGGCAGCGTACATGAACTTGCGCGGTGGACTTGCTGGCCATGCATGGCAAGGCAACAGCCCTCCGCGACCCATGGCGTCCAGAGGACCGAGGAAGTCGAACGCTTCGGGGACTTTTCCATAGTACGGCCCGGAGCTGTGCGAGATGTCGAGCCAGGGGGAGTTGCAAGCTGTTCCGGCTGGGACAGGGACGTCTCGTTGCTCGCCGTACCACGTAATCCGTTGCCCCATGCGGTTCAGCTCGACAATGACTTGGATCAAGGCCATGGCCAAGTTGCCTCCGGCGCTGAAGAAACGAAGCATGTTAGCAAGGAACAAGGCGCGGCGGCCCAGAGCGAGTCGTCCTCCCTGTTGAGAGACTCACCTGTCTCCCGCAACGACGATGTGCTCCGGTTTCACTGGCTCATGAAACGATTGCGGCGGAGGATAGAGGAGCGTGAGATATGCTATCAAACAATCCACGAGGGCTCCCGGGAACGGGCTTTGCGGTACCAGTCTGTAACGAACCGAGAAAGCCCGCCCGCCCGTAATCTTGGCCAACTTTTTGACCGTAGGCCGGTGGCTAGCAGGATCCAGAAAGGCGTGCCCTCCACCGTGCAGGTACAGAATAGTAGTTGGTTGCTTGACCTCCTTCATCATCTCGACGTAGGCCTCCTGGTCTGATATTTTCGGCGCCGCCTCTCCTGCTTGAGCGTCGGCACGATAGCCCGTCCACTCGCCAGATACGGGAGCTACATCGGGCAAGTATAACTCGGGTGTCGGCACATCCGGATTGTTCAAAAGCTCAATCACCTTGCCCAGTGCTGCGGTGACGGAATCCGGTTCAGGGGGCACCGGAGAAGTGTATGTGCTGACCCATATCCTGCCTTTGACGGCTATCTCGGTGACCGTCAGAGCCTGGGCATGCAGAAAGGTACGGCGATTCCCTTCTTTGGGCGCTATGTAGGCGCGGATAAAGGCAATGGTCAAGGCGCTTCGGAGATGATGATAGGGAGATGTGGCGGCCAGGTTGAGGGAGTGAGAGAGCGTGACGCCAGCGAGGAGGGGCCCATACCACACGCCCAGCCGGAACAGGGCAGAGAGCCCTGGCTTGATGGGCGTCTGCGGCCGTGGTTGCTCGAGGGGTGAGGGGCTCGTAGACATGCTGGTCTAGGAGCAGCTGCAGATGAGGCTGCGAGGCAAAGGCGAAAGTCTAGACGGCAGATGGTCCTGCTGGCCGTATTCCGACTGCCCAGCAAGGCCGTGATGGTGATGGTGATGCTATTATATTGACCGTCTGACCGAATCAGCCCGGCTGAAAAGGGGGCATACGACTACTCGCACCTCTTCTGGCGTATTGCCATGTTTGGGGAGGAATTTTACGGAAGC
Source organism: Keithomyces neogunnii (assembly GCA_020975405.1). Taxonomy (NCBI): domain Eukaryota; kingdom Fungi; phylum Ascomycota; class Sordariomycetes; order Hypocreales; family Clavicipitaceae; genus Keithomyces; species Keithomyces neogunnii. The sequence goes on along the minus strand of JAIOWQ010000001.1, from coordinate 6,686,077 downwards.
AACCGATACCTTTTGCAAAACACCATTAACCTCTATTTGCGACCTATTGAGCTAGCAGGGGCCAGTGAGATTCCCGCAAAAGGTATAGTCTGGTGCTTGAAGTTGCTGAGGGTGAAGCTTACCGAAGACGAGACAGCTTCTCAGAAATTTCCGTCTCCTATGGGCGCGGCAGCCTTGTCCGATAAATATCAAGGTTGTCCGATAAATATCAAGGTTGCATCGATCTGGGCTGGAGGATTCTTAAGTATTTGATGCATTGCAGGCTCGAGCGCTGGCATATGGGGACATCGGGGGGAACAGTCCACAACAAAGCCGCTGTGGAGGCGCCTAACGGTGCCTCGGACGGCCCTGGGAGAGGGACCGAAGCCCGGCTTGGGGCGCTGCGTCTGTGGGGACTCTGGGGAGGATGCCGAGGCAGCTGCTCTGTCCAAATGAGGTCTGGTCATTTGATGTGATGCTCCAAATATACTCCGTGCCACTTCAACAACGCAGTCACTCACATATTCTGATTTGGCCATTCCATTTCCAGCCAAATCCGACTTGCTAGATTCTTGTGGCATAGTAGGCCTATTGATACATTTCTTTACCCCAACCAAAAGTCAAAAATTGAAGCTTTTTGGCCTTCACTGGCCTGTCTTCAACCCACGTCCACATGTCCTGTTTGCGCGTCCATCTGACGCAGCACCATTATATAGTTACACAGACCCTGTATCCGCAGCCCTTCATCCTGGCTTGCTATTCATGCTACTGCTTCCTATTCAACGTCAAACATGATGCTCTGTCCACCATCTGGCTCAGTCGGTTTAGGAGCTGGTCCCGGCGTCCTTGTTGCTGGTTTCCGTAGCGTTGGGGCTGGGAGCGCTGGACGCTGACTGAGCGGCAGCCATTTGCCAGGCGGGAATCGAAGCCTTGGTGGAATTACCGCTGCTGCCCGAGAACCCACCGGGTCTGCTGAAAGAGCTTTGCGCGAGATTCTTTGGTGGCTCGGGAGTCGTCATCGCCAGCGCCGGTGAGGCAGATCTCTCAGGGACACTCTCGACTGTTGCTGCGGGCGCAGTTGAGGCCGAGGATCGACTAGCGACGAGGGTGCCTCCAGGTGAGCGTGGCATTGAACCAATGGTGGCGGATGAGGAGCTTGGCACCATCCTCTGGGAAATCAATGTCTTGAGGCTAATGAGCTCAGTGTTGATCTCGGACAGTCGGTTATCGGTGAGACTCTTCTGATTGTCCATGGCTTTGGGAATGGCTTCCTTCAGAGCCTGGACTTCTTCGCGAATGCGCAGGGCATCGTCCTCCCGTCGGCGATTGGCCGACTTGAGGTCTGACATGACAGTCTCGAGCTCAGCCATTGCTGTGTCCAATTTCTCGCTTCTTTGTTGTTCGGCCTCTTTAAGGGCCTCGGTGTCCTTGGCCAATTGCTCAACCAGGGCAAACGCTTTGTCGAATTGCTCCTCTATCGACTTCTTGTCTTGGTCCAGTCTTTCGGGCGTCGGAGGGGCAATGAGAGGGTAGACATATCGCTATTTCGGCATGGTTAGCCAGAATTATGGAAAATCTCAAGGCCATTGGCATCAACTCACCTTGCTCAGCGAGTACAGGCCGTAGCCTACTCCACTGACGACCGTAGCCATGATGAACCAATCCCGCCAATCTCTCCGCGGGACGGGAGGCGGGGGTTGCCATGCCTGTTGTGCGTAGGGAGAATAGTATTGTTGGGGGGGCCCGACAGGAGAACCATACTGTGCAGCGCCGGCCGGAACGGGGTTGCCTGACCGCGCGAGCGCGACGTGGATCTCCTCCTGTGTGAGGTTCTTTGATTGTAGAAACTGTATCTTGTTCTCGACAGAAGACGAGGCAACGCTAGGGTCCTGCAGAACTTTATACAGCGTCAGTACAATCAACATGAATCAGTATCATGGAGTTCGCTTTGGCGCAACTCACATTGAGCCTGCAGAGGAACTCGGGTCAGCAAAGGTTGGACATGATGTCGCATGAGAGCTTCGATATGGACGAGGAACTTACCGCAGAGGCCACCAGGTCGTCGCGAATCGCCATTCTAACGCTGTGCACTCTGCACTAACTCACAGCCGCCTCGCCAAGTTGAGGAGAAGGGAGCAACGCGCAGTTGCAAAGTGGCAGGTTGAGAGAGATCAAGATGATGCGGAGAGAGGAGAGAAGATGAGCCGGCATGTGCTGTTGGCCCTGGGGCTGCGTTCGGCATCTGTGGAGCTCTCGGGCTTGAGGAGGGAACTGGCTGGTGAATGGGGATGCCTGGGTGGCTCGCTGGCGGTCGTTGAGCCGAGGCTGGAGTCCGCGCAGGAAGCCTTGGTGGCAGGCACAACCCACTTTCGTCCGTTGACCTAGGTAACTGACCGAGTCTGCAGTCACGTGCCTTCGTGCCCCCAATTGACGCACGCATCCACCGACGAACAAGGATAGAGAGATGCGCCCAATCACTGCACCCCAAACATGGTTTGTTTACTTTCCCAAGGAGCAACGACGCTTTTTGCTGGCTTGCCACCACACTGCGCTGTCGCATTTGCTTATATTGCGTTCGGACATCGCAACCCGACTTGGCTTCAATCATATCCGTCGCACAAAAGTACCATTCGCTTCCCCTAGCACTGCGCGAGCATCCGGCTGCGCGCCTGTATCATGTCTCAGGATACGGGTCTGTGGAGTGTTCGCAGGCCAAGAGAGGTAGGTTGTCAAGGCAAATCATGTCGTTGGCGATTAAAGCGTCACACCGAGATGCGGCAGCACTGACTTGTCGTGTAGACACTAGGAGGCATAGGAACAAACACGGGGATCCCACCCCCCGGTTCAACGATGAAGCGCACCAACTCGAACAACAATGGCCATGTCCGGTCGGTATCAGGATCTAGGCAGTCCCTCGCCATGTCGAGACCGAGCCAGCCCATGTTCCAACGCACCTCTTCTGGGACGAATCTCGCAGACATTGGCATGTCTTCTGTCAAACGATCTTCGTTTCAACCCAAAAATGTTCTTCAAACGCCCGGAATGACGAGACAATCTTCCGAGGCGGAGAGACGGAGCAGCATCTACAGACCAAGGCAGTCAGCGGTGGGGGGCTTGAATAGTCACCAGGGGTTTTTCCAGACCATGCTACAGCCTGCGGGCGTACCAAAGGACCCCAGGCCCCTGAAGGACAGATCTTTTCAAATGAGAATGGGCCAGGAGCTGATGGAATACATGGCGCACAACGACTTCGAAATGCAGATGAGCCACACCTTGTCACCAAACGTGATGAAATCCCCGACGCAAAAGGATTTCAACTACATGTTCCAATGGCTCTATCATCGCATCGACCCGGGCCACAAATTTCTGAAAAACATTGACCAGGAAGTTCCGCCAATCTTGAAGCAGCTTAGGTATCCCTTTGAGAGAAGCATCACCAAGAGCCAGCTGGCTGCTGTTGGTGGTCAAAATTGGAGCACCTTTTTGGGCCTGCTGTATTGGATGATGCAACTGGTGCAAATGCTGGAGGGTTATGTTGCCAATAAGTACACGGACGCCTGTATGGACGCTGGTGTGGACGTTAGCGGCGACCACATCATTTTTGACTTTTTAAGCACGGCATACAAGGACTGGCTCGCTATGGACGAGGACATGGGCGATGACGACGCTGAACGGGTGCTTGCGCCACATATCGACGAGATGGCCCGATCTTTCGACGAAGCAAACGCCAAGTATGTATCTGAGCTTGAGATGCTCGAGGCCGAGAATGCGAGACTGCAAAAGGAGATTGAGGACTTGGAAAAGGCCACGCCCGACCCAGCAGTTCTGGATGATCACTTCAAGATAATGGAGGAGGACAAGGTCAAATTTGAAGAGTACAATACGCTGGCGCTGCAGCGATCCGAAAAATACGAGCATCGCATCCAGGTGCTGCAGGACGAGCTGGGAAAACTGGTGGATGAGTTGAAGGAGGCGGAAGACGAGCGAAGAAGCCTCCAGAGGGCGGTCGACGCACAGGGGATTAGCATGCAGGATATTGACCGCATGAACTCTGAGCGCGAACGTTTGCAAAAGGGCATCGAATCCGCCAGTCAGAGGCTTGATGAGATCAAGAAGAAGGTGGCGGAGAAGGAGTCGGAAGCTGGACACAAACTTGAGGAACTCGAGCGCATGGTGGACAAATACAATACCCTGGCTTATCAGATTGCTGTGATTCCAGCCACAGCCGCGAATGCAAGAGGAAGAGACTACGAACTTCAGCTCATCATCAACGACAGCTCCGATTTTACGTCGACGAATCTGAACGCTTCAAGGAACCTGTCACCTTCAGCCGAGCGCTTGCTAGTCGACGCGACGACGGGGTATCAACCAGGGCACATTATGAATCTTGATCTCCGAGGACAAGTGCGCAGCAATTTCCTTGTTTTGCGCAAGGAAATATCGGAGCGAAGAACTGCGGCCATGGACGACATGATGAAGGACCATGACTTGCTGGACGGCATTAAGGAGGCCATCGAGGACAAGCGCAACGAAGTTGAAGCACTGGAACACCGAGTGCGCGCCGCCGAGGAAGAGTATGAAAAGACTAGAGAGGTTACGACTGCACAAAAGATGGGTTCAGATGCACAAATCGAAAAGATGGAAAAGGAGCTGTCCAGAATGCGAGCCGGGCTGTCGGAATCTGTGCAGCTCCTAGAGCAACGCGAGATTAACACAACTATCGAGTATGTCCATTTTTTTTTCACCCATAGCCTGCGGAACATGCATAACTAACGGAATGTGCTTCTAGGTATGAGCAGCTCGTCTTGAGAGCCAACTCTTTGCGGGAAGAGCTGCACACGGAGATTGATCGCATGCTCAACGACGTGATCAAGTTCAAGATCCATGTCCAGAAGAACCTGGACGATTACGAGGGCTTCGTGGCAGACGAGCTGGAGAAGGAACTGGGCGTCGACGACGGCAAAGACGACACGCGAGCCATGGATCTGTAATGGAACGAGCCGGAGCTGACGAATCTACCCCCGCCCCCCATTCATATGATTTTTGACGGGGGACGACCTACTTTGACACATATATCAAGCATGCGTTTGGAGGCTATGCTATTTGGTTACTTGGCCCTGTTGGGGGTGTTGGATTGGCATTGCAAGGTGTTGCTGCTTCATGGCGTTTGCTTAGTGAGATACCAGCTGACTTGGAGACGACGATTCATGAATAATAAACGACGGGCTCTGTGAAGGGCCTGCATATTCTTACTTTGCCATGGTTGTGCTCCTGATGGTGAAGTGAGTGCGCCTTGGAAACCCGTGAGGGATTGTTCGAGTCGCAACGAAAAGGTTGCTGGCACATGCCTCCTCGGCTTGGCATGGTGAGCATTATCGCCATCATAAACAGGGACATGGTGACTATTGGCTACAGGGATTTGGTGTTATCTTGCCAAATGGGCTTCCCCGCTCCTCGTATTCAGCCTGACGTTCCCCGCAACCGATGCCCGTCGTCGGACATGATTATCATCAGGGTGAAATTCATCCTCGGCCGCCCCTCCTTGCTACTTGAATCTGATAGCGAAGCCCGCATGCCTCATCCCCCAGCTTGCATCCAACGACCAGCACCATGGGCAGCTCCGAGTCGGGAACAAGGGCGGACTGGAAGGCAGTCGTCGAGAGCAAGCGAACGCTTCGGGCTCGAGCAATAGACGATGCGCATGTTGACGGAGACTGGTTTGCAGCATGTGCATTCGGACAGAGTGCGGATGCGTCCGAAATTGTTGCCGCCATTGAAAACGGCGATACAACAGCCGTGGCCGTGACCCGGTGCTTTATTCAAAAGTGAGACTCGAGGTGCCCAAAATCCAGCCCTCGGACGAAAGAATATTGGTCTAACGCAGATGCCCATCAGAGCCATCGAGGCTCATACACTCGTGAGTCGGGCATGTTTCATGCCGCCTGGTCAGAGCAGATAGCTGACTGAGGCGGTGAGTCCAGACCAACTGGTACGTTTTTGAGACTCGCAATGGCGGCGTCGAGGCGAATTCCGAGGCGCTAACAATCCCGCCCAGTCTCACGGAAATATTGTTTCAAGATGCGCTACAGCGTGCAGCCGAGCTCGACAAGCACTTCCTCGAGACGGGCAAGACCATTGGGCCGCTCCATGGCGTCCCCGTCACCCTCAAGGACCAGTTCAACGTCAAGGGCGTGGACTCGACACTGGGCTACGTGGGACGATGCTTCCGTCCCGCACCCGAGGACGCAGTTCTGGTGCACCTCTTAAAGTCGGCGGGCGCCGTCATCCTCGCAAAGTCCAACCTGCCGCAAAGCATCATGGTGAAGATCCAAACGCCCCTTGCACGTTCCCGTCGGAGGACCACGAGTCGACTAATCGATGCCTTGCGCAACAGTGGTGCGAAACAGAGAACCCGCTCTGGGGGCGAACCGACAACCCGTCGAGCAAAGCCTTTACCCCCGGGGGATCTACCGGCGGAGAAGCCGTCCTCTTGGCCCGCGGAGCCAGTCTTGTCGGCTGGGGGACAGATCTCGGGGGCAGCATACGCATGCCGGCACACATGATGGGCATCTACGGCTTGAAGCCTAGCGTAAGGGGGGCCCCCCCTGTACCACGGTCCTGTCAGAAAACGGAGGCTAACTGTGCCAGTCCGCGAGGCTGCCGTATCGAGGCGTTCCTGTTTCGACAGAGGGCCAGGAGCATGTGCCCTCGTCGGTTGGCCCCATGGCGCGCAGCCTCGACACTGTCCGCGTTGCAACAAAGGCCGTCATCGATGCCGAGCCGTGGAACTTGGACACGCGGTGTGTGCCCATCCCCTGGCGACAGGAGATGTACGCCGAGGCCCTGGCACGGCCGTTGACGATTGGTATCTTGGCAGACGACGGCGTGGTCCAGCCTCACCCGCCTGTTGCTCGAGTCTTTGCCGAGGCTGTGGCCGCTCTGGGTGCCGCCGGACACGACGTCTTTGATTGGAACGGGGACTTGCACCACGAGTGCATTCAGGTCATGGTGCGTCGTTTGTGCGTGTCCAACGCCTCCAGGCGGCACGGCTGACACTCTCAGGATCGATTCTACGTTGCAGACGGCGGCGAGGATATCCGCAATGCCGTCCAGGAGGGCGGCGAGCCCTTCATTCCCCACGTTGAGAGGCTGGTCAACGCGGCTGAGCCGATTTCCGTCTACGAATACTGGCAGCTCAACAAGCGCAAGATGCATCTCCAACAGGCCTACATGGATAAATGGAACGCGTTGCGGTCTCCAAAGTCGGGCCGTCGGGCAGACGTGCTTCTCACGCCGCCCATGCCGCACTCGGCGGTGCCCCATGGCGGATGCCGCTGGGTTGGGTACACCAAGATTTGGAACTTGTTGGATTACACGGCCCTCGTGATACCGGCAGGGCGGACGTCTGCGGCAGACCTCGGGGCTGCGTTCGACAATGGCCCGCGGAACGAGCTGGACGGGTGGAACCGGAATTTGTGGGAGAGCCACAAGGCCGAAATGGCATCGCTCGAATTGCCGATTGGGGTGCAGTTGATTTGTCGCAGGCTGGAGGAGGAAAAGCTTCTTGCCATCGGCCAAGTGGTGGACCGGCTGCTGAAGAAGCTTGACCGCTAGAGATGCGAGTATGGTCTAGTCTAACTTGTATTCCAGCGCACATTCATTCTCTTACTTGATACTAGGATACAGGCGCTCGCTGGGGCATGTAAGCGGTCTTAGCGTCCTGGTAAGCGGCATTCAGAGATTGAGACTGCAATTCTATGAAGGGGCATGGCGAGTGTGTTCCCTCGCGTGATATCTTTGGAACCCGTGCCACGAGACATTTCGCTCCGACTTGAGGACTATTCCAGAGATGCATCTACAGCTGTGTCTTTGTTGCCGTGTTCCGTAAAAGGGCGGCGAATATATTGGCTGTGCGACCCGTACATTCATGTGTCGATGACGCATCCTTCAAGAATTCGAAAACAGGGTGCAGTAGATATCGCCTCACAATTTAGCACCCAGTTTCGGCCCGAGGGCTGGCTTGGTTTGTTGGTCTGATCAATCCAGGGCATCTCTGGAAAGCGACATTCATGCTGCGAGATACACGGCGATATTCCATATTTTAACATCACAAAGACAAGTTGTTCCAGCTTCCAGCCCAAGTGTGTTCGCGGGATATCACGTGATCCAGCTACCGAAGTAGTCGACACTGGTGCCCCACATCCGAATGTGGCTTGACGTCGAAATCTTATCGCGGGGCCAATTTTTTTTTCGGCCGCCCTGGCTTTGATCTCCTTCACCGATCATCCATCGCAATCAATTCAGTTAGGCAATCACCGTCTTTCTTTCCAAAACTCCCATCACCCCTTACGGCCGTGAACCTTTCTCAGGCGAGCCTCTGTCCAAGACAATGGCGGAAGACGCGAACGCTGGTATGTTGTCGCAGCCCATGCCTCTGATGGCTCCCTTCCTTCCAAGAGACATGCTTTTGCTAACCATGACTTGTTACAGCTTGGCCCTTGGCCGATGCCGCCCTCACTCAGGAGATTCTGGATCTTCTGCAGTCGGCCACTCATCTGCGCCAGGCTAAGAAGGGTGCCAACGAAGGTACGTGTGCAGATATTCCCTCCCTACGTGGATGACGCTGGGTGGCTCCGCGGAAGGATCTCGTCTCGCCGGATGAAAAACGCCTTCTTCTCAATGTGCTAACGTCGACTTGCAGTGACCAAGGCCCTTAACCGTGGAACTTGCGAAATTGCCATTCTGGCCGCCGACACCGAGCCGCTCGCGATTCTTCTCCACATTCCCCTTCTCTGTGAGGACAAGGGCACCCCCTATGTCTACGTCCCCAGCAAGACCCTCTTGGGCCGTGCCTGCGGTGTCAGCCGGGCCGTCATTGCTGCTAGCATCAACTCCAACGAGGCTAGTGAGCTGGCTGGCCAGATCAAGGCTCTCCGCGACAAGGTCGAGCGTCTTGCCATCTAAGGATGTACCGACTAGCTGGACCAGGACGCCGTGCCGCTGTTGGCAAGGACGGGTTAGACTTGATTGGTTGTTTCAACCGGGTTGAGGATCAAAGGCCCGTGGTCTTGTGTCCAAGAAGGGGCGGCAACTGACCTGCCTGGGGCTTAATGGTTGAACAGTGGGCTCCCAAGCCGTCAGTTCAAATTAGACAGAGTCAATAAATATGACGATAGGATCAATATGGGTCTCGGCAGATGATGCATGCCAATTTAATATTAAAATGGCCGTGAGTGCGCATTCACATTTGAACTGAGTTGTCATGCTCTTTAGCCCAGTCCTAGCTTGGATGCATAGGCGCAGGTTACTCGAGCACACACCTGTCATGTTCCAGCTGTCAATCCGTCCGCAACATTGAAACAGGCCTGGGTCCCTAGCCTTGTGAGATGTGACCAACACGTGGACTGACGGCCCACAGCGCCGGGCGAGCATGGGGGACCCTGGGGTTAGTGGTTCCTGGCTCAGCAGATGGTGTATTAAGATGGGTAGATTTTTGCTTCTAAGTTCTGACTCGCTGCGGACTCATGCTCCGACTTTGAACATGGCCGCCTTGTGAGGACAGCATGGGACCTGCGAATTCGTGGTGACGAGTTGCTTGGCACCCATCTTGTGAGGCGCCAACCGAGAAAACGAGGCCTGCGGCGGCATCGGGATTCAGCGTCCATTTTTAACTCCGCCCGAGGATGCACCCGGGCATGGGCAACGCATGGGCCGGTCGGACAGGCAAAGAGTCCGTAGTGCGAGGCGCCGACAACAAGACGGCGCTAATTGGGCGAGGATGTGCTGCGAGGTTGAAGCCGTTGCGGTGGTGCCAGAACCAAATGAGGGCCTGCAATGCACGAGCCGGCCAACCTTTTCTCAGGCCATGATGAAAAAGCAAGGCGGCTGTGTAATTGTGAGGCAAGGGTCAGACAGTGAATGGCACTGGCAGCCATGCTCGGAAAGAGTTGAAATGTTGCAAACAGCCATAAGCCACACCTGTGCTAGTCTGCTTGCGCAATGGGAGCGAGCATGCCATGTCCAACGACGCACGTACCGACTAGACTTTCAATAGTCGGCCTCTGCATCCGTGTGTCAGGTAGTTATTGCAATAATAGATGTTTTGTAAGTGTTGTGACATGAATTAAAAAGTGTAGGTTTGGTGCAAAAGTGGGCATTTATGGGCCTGACTGTACTTTAGTCCGGCACCCTGCAAACATCCTTGCTATATCAATCAATACTTAAAGTGCCCTGCTTCCTCCCGCTCTGCCTCTACCCTCTCCCCTTGGCCGCCCTTTCTCCTCGCATCTTGGCATACTTCTCATGCTGGTGTCCTCGCGCCAGTGGACTCGTGGCCTCTGGCGAAGCTCTGCAGCACGACACTCGACGTCATCACCCACCATGGCCTCCAGCAGCAGCGCGGCCGAGGCTGCCACACCGGCCAGCTCGTACTCGACCTCAGTCTCCAAAATCGCCGGCCGGTCAAGGATCCCAGAGGAAGCCACTTCGAATCCGCACCACGTCATCAGGTCGGGAACCGTGTCCAGCTTCAAGAACCCGTACCCTTCATGTACGCCACGGTCCAACTTCCTGTCCATTTTCAGACACACCATCTGGTAAGTGAGCAGGACACGGACGAGGGAAGCAACAAGACTTGTCTGACATGCAAATTGCCCACTGCCAGGCCAATTATGAGAGGGTTGCCAGATACATCGTCTCCCGCCATCGGCGTTCAAACACCGCAGTGGCTTCCCAGCCGCACCGCCTCGGACAAGCTGCGCGCAACCTGGCTCGGGCACGCCTGCTACTACGTGGAATTCCCGTCGGGCCTGCGCGTCCTCTTCGACCCCGTCTTCGAAGAACGCTGCGGGCCCACCAGCTTTATAGGAAACAGGCGGTACACGCCGCGGCCCTGCGAGCTCAAGGACATAGCCGCCATTGACGCCGTCGTCATCAGCCACAGCCACTACGACCATCTCTCGTATCCCTCGGTCCTGGACATCCAGAACCACCACCCGGACGTGCAGTTCTTTGTCGGCCTGGGCCTGGAGAAGTGGTTCCGCAAGTCGGGGCTCAGAAACGTCACCGAGCTCGACTGGTGGGAGGACGCCGACCTGACGGTGCACGTCAAGACGGGCGACAGGGAGGAGGCCATCTCGGCGAGCATCTCGGCCCTCCCCTGCCAGCACGCCTCTGCGCGCACGCCCTGGGACAAGGACACGACGCTCTGGTGCTCGTGGGCCGTCGAGTCGGGCGGCAAGTCGGTCTGGTTCGGCGGCGACACGGGATACCGCACCGTGCCCGCCCTGCCCGACGGCGTCGACGACTACGGCCCCGAGTACGAGAATCTGCCGCGCTGCCCCCAGTTCAAGCAGATTGGCGAGCTCCGCGGACCCTTTGACCTGGGCCTGGTGCCCATCGGCGCCTACCACCCGCGCATGGTCTGGTCGGCCCTTCACTCGAACCCCTTTGATTCCGTCGAGATCTTTGTCGACACCAAGTGCAAGCGGGCCATGGGCATCCACTGGGGCACGTGGGCGCTGACCACGGAGGAGATTCATGAGCCGCCCAAGCTGTTGAGGGAGGCGCTCAGGAGGAGGGGCTTCGCCGAGACGGGCGTTTTCGACGTCTGCGACATTGGCGAGAGCAGAGAGTTTTGATTGTGCTGTGAAGCGTTCTTGTTGATTGCATTGCGCTGCCGACTATTTACTGTTTATTGTCTGGACCGTTGGACGCACGCACGCACTTGCCGTTCTGCCCATACCTGACTCGTTTTCTTTTTGCTCCGAGTATACGCCAAGACATTGCGGCATGACATTCCTTCGACCGCTCAAGGTGAGCATGGCAGTAACAAGGCCTGTAACCGGTCAGACGGCACTAAATGCCCAGTGTTATGAGAACCAGTAGGTGCACAAGTCAGTCCCTGGGATCTGGTACACGAAGCGACAATCATTTGCTCAACGTACGGAGTACCGTTGCAGTCACTCGAGATTTACAGGGGTTAGGGCCAGACCTTGCAGCGGCAGTGGCAGCGGCCCGCCTTTAAAGAGTGGACCCTGTTTGCCACCTGCCATGCCCATCAATCCTCTCGCGGACACATGCAACCTTGACCACAAACATCTCAAATCAGCAAAACCATCAGCCATGGGTCTGCCCGTCTACGAAACAACAGCCTCGTCGAGCAGCGACAAAATCGCCGCGTCCGGGCTGGGCAGCGAAAAGCCCACGGGCGCGGGCACGAATTCTGGCGCGGGCACAACACGGCCCAAGACGAAGCAGGAGGAGGAGGCGGACAGATTGTACGAGGAGGCAATGGAGGACGAGTACGCCAAGAGGGAGGGCGGCGCCTAGGGGAGCAGTGCAGTGCAGTGCAAGCCTTCTTTCTGTATTGTAGTATATACATATCCTCAACTCATTAAACATGATAACCTCTGCTTGACCGCTTCATGCCCTGACAGCCACGGGATGGGCCTCGGTGTTATATACAAACTGGTTCTTGGCGCCCTGGCCCTGGACATGGACGAGCCCGTCGGCGGCAAAGATGAGGTACAGGTACTTTAGCGTTTCGGCCATCCAGAAGCTCTGCATCGTGTCGGAGAAGGCGCCGCCGTTGGACGCGGACACGTCCGTCAGCTCGGCGAAGCCGTCGTTTACGCGACACAGCCTGCGGATGGCCTCGAAGGCCGTCCACGCCATGTCCTGGTACTTGGTGTCGCCTGTGAGCCGGTACGAGTAGTAGAGCGACTCCATCGTCTCGGGACGCAGGATGTAGTAGGGCGAGGTGTTGTAGAAGCCGGCCTTGGTGTAAAAGGCCGTCTGGTTCGCCGGGGGCGGTCTGTTGTTGGGGTCGTCCGAGGACAGCACCGAGTCTACCCATCTGAAGCCCTCGGGGCCGATGGCCGCCTGTTCCTGCACGTACGTCTCGTAGTAGGACTCGGTGATTTTGATGCCGAGCTCCTTGTACTTTTCTTCGCCGAGCACGATGCCGCCCAGGATGAAGTTGCCGCCGGCGAAGCTGGCCACTGTGTTCCGGCTCAGTGTCAGCTTGTTTTGGTCCACGGTTCGACCCAGGCCTACGGCCAATGGTGTGCGGACTTACAGTGTCCCGAGTTGGGGTTGGTCTTTTGGCCGTCATACGACGACAAAAAGGTCAGGTTCTTTCGCGTCGTGGGGTGCGACACGAGATGCTCCATGGTCGAGTCCGCCGCCGCCACCCAGCGGTCCTTGTACTCGGCAAAGTCCTCCGGGTCGTAGACGTACATCTTGATCAGGTACTCGTAGTAGCTGTCGTCGTAGGCAGACCAGCCGCCGGTGCTGTCCAGGAAGCTGCCGTCCTCGGTGCTGACCCAGGTGCCGATCAAGCCCGGCCAAGCCTCGGGGGCGCCGGTAGGGTGTAGGAGATGGTCCTGGGCCCTCCGCGCCAGCTTGGCATACGTCTTGTTGCCGCTCAGGTCGCTGAGGCGAGTCCACTCAAGGGCCAAGGTGCCGACCTCGGCAATGTTGTTCCTGTCAGCGCCGCTGTTCTTCTTGTCGGGGTTGAGGAAGACGGTTGGGTCAGGAATGCCGCTGGGCGTGTCGAATGCCACGCTGAGGCTGTCGCCGAGGACTTTGGCTTGTCTCAGGAGGGCGTCGACCTTGTCGGCATCGGCTCCAAGGTGCTCGTACGGTCCCTTGAGCAGGTCGTACGCTTGCGACAATCCAAAATCAGCTCTGCAGCGTCCCGTTGGGGGTTTAGTAGCTGAGAAACTCACCAGACAAGAGGCCACCCAAGTATCGAATGTTGGTCTCAAAGAGGGAGATGCCGTAGTTCTTCTCCGCCGTTGTGCTGAAATCAATCTTGGCAATGTGGTCCAGCATTGGCTGCACAATTTCCAGACTGTTCATGATAATCGCCGTATCAAGCGCGTCGACGACAGTCACTCCCCATCCCGCACTACAAGATTTGACATGGGACATTAGTGACACGGCCAATGAGGGCATTCAGGCTGAGTGAAGGGATGCTTACCGGTCATCCAGATAGCCGTTTGTTACGGGACGAAAGGTATCGTGAGGAAAGGCGTGCTTGTAGTAACCATTCCATGAGATCTCAAACGCCTCCTTGACTTGGCGGGCTCGACCATGGTCTGCCACAGGGCGCCTGACAGCACGCTTGGCTGGAATAGCCAAGGCTACGCCGGCCAGTCCCAGAAGGAGTATTGCTTTGCTAGACAGCCGCATATCGAAGGTATTCGACGACACGAAAAATCCAATTGGAGCAGCAAGACTTGATCAAACACCAAGAGGACGAGGCATGGCAGGCGCATCGGACTTTATAGCATAATGAGCGGTTCCACCTTGGAGCAGAACCTAGTTCATTTTGATATTCCAGATCCAAGACATGGTGTCACGACAAAGGGCCGGGCAATGTTGCATTACCCCCCGTGGCTACGAACATGCACACTGCATGCCAGTCGCGGATGAGTACTCCGTACAGAACCAGAGGAAACCAATCTCGCGGCAAGGCCATGAAAATGAGGGTCAAATGCACAAGTATGATCGACGCAGAGAGCTGGGCCCTCATCTAGGCAGGTGGCATTGTGGGCGAGAGACTGGCGCTGTCGTGCCCCGGCTCGAGCTTTTCCGCCGCCACGCCCTGCCGCTCACGTTGCGAGTGAAGCCGGAATGAACAGCAATCACTGGGTCACGATCTTGCCGTCGATGCTACCTCGGGTCCCACGGGAGATGGGTTGCTGCCGCTGCTGCATGCTGCGCTTGTGGTTTTTCCGCTACCTGATATTTGGTGGTGGGAGAGAGGGGCAGACGATGATCTTTTTGCAAGCTTTGCGACTTTCACATCATCTGATGAAATCACTCCTGGTAGACAGGTTAAAGTAGGTGCCAGGGGTTGTCCAATGGAAGATGAGATGCCAGGGGGGTCAAATGCAACGCTGCAGTCATTCCCCGGCGCTCGAGCATCATGACAGGCGCGTCGGCATCGGGATCGTCAGCTGAAGGGAAAGGGAGATGAATGGGCTCATCTCTGATTGCTGTACTCCGTACGCTATGCGTCTAGTGCAGATGGCGCGTTTTCACGCGAACCGGACGCACGAACCCGAGACCTGTCTCAAACAAGGCCAGTGGTCAGAATCCAGAGCGCGACATGCGAGGGTTACCTCGCAATGCTGCATCCCGCATTTCCAGAGATGGGCGAGTGATGTCCGCATTGTCATTACCCAGTTTACCCAGTGCGACAGGTGGTCATTGTATCATAGACTCCCGAGAGGGGGGGGAGGGGGAGCAATTGCTCGTGACCATTTTGTAAGATGCTACCCGACTCCATTATACCGCGACGTGGAGACGGCGACGAGGGTTGGAATAGGCCAGGATTGTATGGAGTAGAATTAAGGGGGAGCCATGGTCAATCTGCTCCGCACCTTGGGAAGCTGATTGAGCGCGTCCGACCCTGGTCCTATCTATTGCTTATCCCTGCGGAGGCACGCGGGGAAGCCTTGAGCAACCAAACCGTGGAGCTTAAAGCCGGCCTGGACGCGGGGATCTCGGCAGCGTGGCTCCCAAGATGCTTGTTGCGCCTGCATTTTTCGGCAGTTTTGCGGCGCATTCGCCCATTTATTTTTTTAGGGCATGCATCGTGCAACAAATGTTGGCTACTTGTCATGTAAGTCAGTAAGTCATTGAAGAAGAAAACCCCGTTTCCGCTGGACATGCAGGCTCAGCCGTCTTGGCGTAGTTTGGCAAGGGCTGCAGCAACGCCGCCGCTCAGTCCATCTTCCTTCTGGCCCGAGTTGGCAGGTCCTCTGGCCGCTTGGGAGGGCTTTTTTGGCTCTTCGGCTGCTGTTGCTGCTTCTGCTGCTGCTGCTGCCATGAGAGCCTCCTCCGCATCGTCGTCCTCGTCCTCGTCCTCATCCAGGAACCGGAACTGATTAGGCGTAGATCCACTCGGTGTGTCTTGGCCCGATGCACCCGAGCCGGCTCCAGCAGCAGGCATATCTCTCAGAGGCACTCTCGAGAGCGGCAGGGCCTGTTCCAGCCGCGATATGCGTCCGTCGCCTTGGCTGTCTGCGCCGGTGCCTGCCGTCTGCGGCCCTGCTTGAGACCGCTGCAGCCCCCGCTTGGCCGCCTTCTTTGCCCGGAACGGCTCCTCGATTGCGCCAGACCACCTCTTGACCTTGATGCCCCCCCATCCACTAATCATCCCAAGCTGCTCCTGTTCGGCGTTGATGGCGTTTTTCAAGCTGCCAAAGTTGGCAACGAGTGCCACGGCATCCGACTTGTTGAGGCTCCGGGGCACAGTCACAAAGTCTACCAGTTTGTCGGCGTAGCTAGAGGCTTGCTGGCCGCGGATGGCGGCAAAGGTTGCCTTTTCGTAAGACTTGTAAAGCTCGAGGTATCTGCCTGCTTCGGCGGCTGACCAGCACAGGATTATGGTGACATTGTTGACAAGCGACGTCTTTGACAGCTCCCGCAGGGAATCTTCGTGGTTTGCTATGTCCACCATGGTGAGCAGGACGCGTAGGTTATACTTGCCCTGTAGGTTTCGTATGCGCGTGTAGATGTACTCGGGATGGAGCCGGTGGTACTTGAGGCTGCGGGGATGATCAAACCAGTCAGCTTCCAATTCCTTGGCAGCTAAGCTCGCCGTACCTCAGAAAGAGGGCGCAAGTTGTCAAGCCCATGACAAAATCGGCGGGTATGTCGCTGTATTCCCATGGCATGGACCGAATGCAGGTCAGCACCGGGTTGCCTCGCTGTCGAGGAGACACGAGTATGGTTGATCCGCCGGTGTGTTTCTGCGGGAGGGCCTGCGGCGTGGGCTGCACGATCCTGCTGCCGGATGATGACGGACCAGGCGGTGCCTTGTCCATCCGTTGAGGCACGGGTTGTTGGATTTTCTGGATTTTCTGCGGCGTGGGTTGCTGCACCGTGCGGCGAGCAGGCTGGGTCGGATCGGTGGCAGCCATGGCCGCGAGGAGGTCGTCATCGGCGCCGTAGTCGTCGTCCATTGTTGCCGTGTCGAATTGACAGGTTCCAGTGACGATTGTGAGGTTGTTGCGGCTTTGGTCTGGGGTGGATTCACGTGCGACGGTTGGAGCTTACCCTAGACTGTCAGCTCGGCAGGGATAATTGATATGATGCACGTCTAAAGTCTGAATATGTTACTCCAATGCCCCCACTTTATAGACTACTTTACAGAAAATGTCAAATTACCACTTCGCCATGATGACTTTTACCTGTTTCAAAATAGTAACCCCAATCTATTGTGCTCCGGCGCCTCGCTATGATACAAAGCCCAAGTAAAAAGAAAGACACGAGCGGGGCCAAATATATCGAAAAGACGCCATGCATTCATGAAACACCACGGTCCACGACAGCTATTCATCCCCATACTCGCTGTCAGTCTCGGCCCCCTCGTCGGCGATGCCCCTCTGAATGACCCTCAAGGCAGCCAGCCACGAGTCGAACATTTCCCTCGCAGCCACAAGACCAGAACCGTCAGTCCCCATGGCACAAACCTGGTCTCTCAGGCGCTCGTACGCGTCAATCATGACCCAAATCTGGATGCTAGAAGCGTCTCTCCTGGCGCGAGACGAGTGGTCCACAATGGCGGCTGACAGCTCGCGCGTCAGCATCTCGAATCCAATCTGCGAGCGAATCCCGTCCGTGTCCGGCGACTTGATGTAGTCGTCCTCGTAGTCGTCGTCCTCGGACGGCGGCGCCGAAAGGCTTAGTGGCTTCACGTACAAGGACTCGTCCTGGGGCGATACCAGCGTCTCCGAGTCGGATAAGCGCTCGTCCGTCAGTTCGTACCGGGGCCGCAGCTCGTCCAGCGGGCCTGCAAATAGAGGCTCTGCGATTGACTGGCGCGGGATAGGCCCGCAGTCGCTGTCGTGCAAGTGCAAGTGCGGCGCTTCCGTGTCGGGCAGGGGCTTGCGGTGAACTTCGGGCAGGGGGGGAACCTCGGGGACATGTTCCTCGTAGATCAGGGAACTGTACTCTCGTGCCATGGTGCTGACAGTCGAGTGTCTGTTGAGGGCGGCGTCTTGCATCTCCTTTGCCGCCGCCCTCTCCAGCTGTCCGATCCGCTTTACCGGTGTCTTGGCCCGTCTTCGAAAAGCCGGCTCGGGGCTCGAGGCAGGAGATTCTTGTCGTATGTCTGCCCGCGGTACTTCTGTTGCCGGCAGTTCTATCGAGTGGGAGTATTCGGGAATGGAGAGAGGCGGGATTGGCGGAGTCTGTCTGGGAGGCGGGAAGAACGAATCAAAGAGGAACGGCTTAGGCTGGTAGTAAAGTTCAAACCCTTGTCCAATCGAGGACGGCTCAGACTGGTAGTGAAGTTCAAACTCTTGTCCAATCGAGGACGGCTCAGGCTGATATTGAAGTTCAAACTCTTGTCCGAAAGAGGACGGCTCAGGCTGGTAGTGAAATTCAAACTCTTGTCTGAAGGGGGACGGCTCGGGCTCGTAGTGAATTTCAAACTGCTGTCCATATCCATGTTGGAAGTTGTTTGAAAAGGGGCCCCGCGAAGATGGAGCAGTGCTCGACATGGGACTGACGATGTAATCGATATTCATCTAGGGCTACTCTCGTCCGGCTTCAATGTGCAAAACAAAAGCTTGGGGTGTCAATGACCGCCGGTCTTTCTCTCAACTGGCAAGCAGCAACGATAATGTCAGCAAAGTAGACGGCGAAGCGGTCCAGAAGAAGGACCGTGTGCGAGTCGAGCTATATCTATTTTCTATTTGATGGATGGACACGGTGTGCCACGGCACGGCAATGCAAATAAGCACTTGAGCATGTTGATCATTGCAGCCCGCTGATGCCGCCGCAAGTCGGTACAGTGGGCCTACAGTGTACACTGAAATCAAGCCTACGCTGCACTGCCACCAAACCACGGGCGGCGGGACCATCAGCCAAGGCGTTTCCCAAAAAGGATTTAGCATCGCCTCTTGGACGCCTATGATTTGTCAGAGTCTCCAGGCCCCTGCTCAAACACGAGCTGGTCTGTCACTCATTTTCAAGGCGGCTTCGTAGCAGGGAGACTGCGCCTAAGCCACTGGCGGTTGTCTTTGAAGCCATCAGAGTGAAGATGGCACCTTTTCATGCGCTTTTCTCTTCTCGCCAAAGTTTATTCCAATCCCACCTCGGTTGGCTATTACCCCGAGGTTCAGGGCCGCCCTACAGCGAAAAGAATGAGACCCTCCATGCTACCCATCGTCTCAGCTGAGTCATCATCGCGGCAAGCCCAAAGAAATACTGGGCGCAGTCGCTCAGGGTCATCAAACTTGCACAATTTCTGGCGCCTTACCGGATTTATTAGTAAGGGATCCATAGTGAATTTTATGGAAGTGACCCATACCTTTCATGACGCATAATTGGCCCATGTTCGCAATGTATCGCGCTACCAAGGGCCGTGTAGATGCCTGTGAAAGGTATCAGCCGGCTTTTTCAGTCAAAAGTTATAAAGGCGGTGAGAAATGCTACTAAATCAGGCCTAGACTAATAGAGACGGTGCAAGAGAGAATCTCCACTAGGATCACGCACGACCTCACAAGTCGACTGGTCGCGTGTCTATTCTTGGACTGGGACGCTAGGTGCTGACGGTGCTGACTGACCCGCCTTCCTTCACATGCACGATTTGGATTCCCACTGCAGCATCCTGGACAGAGTATCGCCAGGCCAACGACCCGCCTTCTTTCTATATTCAGCGACTGCACCATTTTGCTGAGCAGGGCAGCTGCTTTCTGGACGGGTGGCTGAGCTATTCTTACTCCTTTCCCTCAGGTTGCGTATTTGCGCTTTCGGATGGCTGGCCGACATGAAGGCTGGCTTGCTCCACCGCCTCGCGATGACGTCACCCCAAGGATTTTATAAAAAGGCCTACAATGTCCTGGAGAATGCCACTGATGCAGAGGGTTCAAGGCTGGAGATTGTACTAATACAAGAAGCGGAACGGCATTCTTTTGGTCTGCATCAGCCGAGGAGAACCGAGCATGGCAGAAAGGACGCACTGTAAGCTTGTGTGAGCTAGTGCTTGTCAATGGCGGTGTCATCATCTCTCAGTTCGGCAAGGCGTCCACTGTGTTGCTCAGGTCCCTATGCCGTCTGCCATGAATAAATCCAGCTGGAGATTCCAACTTCCTTGACTGTTCCAAGAGCAAAGTGGTTGTCGCTGGGATGCCAAAGAAAAGACCCGACGGCAAAATGGCCAGTGGGGCTCCAAATTCCAGCAACGCACGTTGGTGTTTCCAAATCATACTTGATCGTTGCGAATCTCTCTCGACCTTTTTTATAGCTGTTTAAAAACGCAAAAGTTTCCACATCATCATGCCTATTCCTCGGCGGCTATTCTACCGTTGACCGAACATGCCCAATGAGGTTAGCAATCAATATACCCGTCAAAGCTTTATTTCAGCCGATGTCGACATATTATATGCAAATCATCAGACGGGAGTCGGCAGAATACTATATAATTTTCCACGCCACCTTCATTTCTCCATCAATCAACGTCGAGGACCGATGGGTGCTGCCGCCGGTGTCGGGCCCCACCTTCTGTGCTCGCTTCGTCACCCGTTGGCCCCAGGCACCTGGAGCCGTCTTTCCCCGCCGAGGGGCAACCAGAGGGTCAAATGATGGCATGAGAGCGGGAGTGTTCCGTCGCTTATGAACCAGACCGGACCTTGGAAGAGCCTCGATTCGCCAATTCGCTTGTTTGCTAGTCCCTTGATTGTTGATTGTGGCTTGGCTCTGTGCTGGACCTTTGGAGTATAAGATCTCGTCTAGCACACAGTCGTCAGCTTCCGCAACCCCGAGCTCGTCTACACGAAAAGGTGACCAACACAGGCAAGCTGCGACAATGACGCAAGAAATCACAATTACTGGCTTCGAAACCCGGGATGTGCGGTTTCCCACATCGCTGGACAAGACCGGCTCCGATGCTATGAATGCTGCGGGTGACTACTCTTCGGCGTACTGTATCCTGCAAACCGACTCACAATACAACGGCCATGGCATGGTGAGCGCCTCTCGATCTTGTGTCATGTTGGGAATGCCCATTTCCGTACAGCAACACGCTAAACTTAATTTCCCTCTGCCTAGACCTTCACAATCGGACGCGGCAATGACATTGTGTGTGCCGCCATCGTCCACGTTGCCGAGCGCCTCAAGGGCAAGACGCTCTCATCTCTTGTCGCCAACTGGGGCAAGACCTGGCGATACCTCGTCTCGGACAGCCAGTTGCGTTGGATCGGACCAGAAAAGGGTGTCATCCACCTTGCTCTCGGAGCCGTTGTCAATGCAGTCTGGGATCTCTGGGGCAAAGTCCTCGGCAAGCCCGTGTGGAGAATCGTTGCCGACATGACTCCCCAACAGTATGTTGACTGCATCGATTTCCGCTACATTACCGACGCCATAACACCAGAAGAGGCCCTCGCCCTGCTCAAGGAATCCGAAGCGGGCAAGGCCAAACGTATTGAGGAGGCCCTAAACAGCAAGGCCGTACCGGCCTACACCACCAGCGCGGGCTGGCTAGGCTACGGCGAGGACAAAATGAAGGGTCTTTTGAAAGAAACTCTCGCACAAGGCTACAGGCACTTCAAGCTCAAGGTCGGGGGAAGCCTTGAAGAAGACAAGCGCCGATTGACGATTGCAAGGGACGTCATTGGCTATGACAGGGGAAATATCCTCATGGTAGATGCCAACCAGGTTTGGTCCGTGCCCGAAGCCGTCGAGCACATGAAGCAGCTCGCCGACTTCAAGCCATGGTTCATCGAGGAGCCCACGTCGCCCGATGACATCATGGGCCACAAGGCTGTGCGAGAGGCGCTCAAGCCCTACGGCATTGGCGTTGCCACTGGCGAAATGGTGCAAAACCGAGTAGTCTTCAAGCAGCTGCTCATGACCGAGGCCATCGACGTCTGCCAGATCGATGCCTGCCGTCTCGGTGGTGTCAACGAAGTCATGGCTGTGTTGCTCATGGCGAGGAAGTACGGTGTGCCCATCGTCCCCCACTCCGGCGGTGTCGGCCTCCCCGAGTACACGCAGCACCTGAGCACCATTGATTATGTGGTTGTGAGCGGGAAGCTGTCTGTGTTGGAGTACGTCGACCATTTGCATGAGCATTTCTTGCACCCGTCCGTCATCAAGGGCGGCTATTATCAGACGCCCGTGGAGCCCGGCTACAGCGTGGAGATGAAGAGAGAAAGCATGGACAGGTTCACATACCCTGGCGAGAAGGGTGTTGGTTGGTGGACAAGTGAGGAGGCGAGACCAATCCTGGAGGGTGAGAAGATTTAGCGTGGACAGACTAGATGAGGGTTTAATGACAAGCATGCCGAAGTTTTCAATACCAGCGAGCCCAAGAAAAGGAACAAGAGGAATTGAAAGCCGAATGAAATGTTAGCCAGTAGCTGGTGTGTCCAGGTGTCTTGCAAGAAACTGGGCGAGATGGTCCAGCATTTCTCCAGAATACTCATGCCCCAGTCCCTCATAGGTGTGAAAGTCCACATCCATGTCGAGTTTTTGCAACAATGATTTGGCTCGTGAGGCATGTTGAAGCTCAACTTCCGGGTCTGCCCTTCCATGGCCAAGAAAAACGGGCATCGACAAAGGTTGAGAGTCTTGTGTCTCGCGTTTGCTCGGAAGCTCCGCCTCCTCACGCAGTTCATCCATGACTATCTGGTGGGACGATTTAGAGTCGCGATTCACATCTGGACCAAATACATCATCCTCTGTATCGAATGAAACCTCACCGTCCACGGCATCCGACGATTCGCTGTCCAGTATGCTCAGGAGATGAGAAGCAAGCGGGATGAAGCCACTCAGCCCGACCAGCGCACCCAAAGGCCGCCCTTCCCAGAGCAGTCCGGCCATCAAGGCCATGGCACATCCTTGACTGAAGCCAGCGAGAATAACGCGCGCAGAGTGGCCGCCAACCAGATCAATTTCGCTTTGTACGAGGCCATGAAGATACTCAATGCTAGGCCGCATGCCGCCACGAGCCTCGGGTTCCCAATCTCCAGTACCGTCATACCATTGATGCATCAAGATTCGACGATACTTGGTTGCTCTTGAGAGCGGCGCAGTTGGAAAGACAAACCTTGCCCGGGGCAGTGCTTCTTGAAATGTCTGATTGCCGACGTTGGCCTGGAGCAATGGGCCATGGAACTTGCGGGCATTCATGCCTCGACCATGGAGGAAGATGATGGTCAGGCAGTGCGGTTCTCTGCGTGGTGAGACAATAATTGGACGAGGGAATCGTGCAAGGTTTGTCTTGGAATCCTTGGAATCGTCGGTACGTGGCATATTGGCATCATTGTGACGACTTTGACGAGGCCTAGATTGGAGACTTGTTTTGGGGGAAGCCGACCTTGGTTCGCTTTGAGGTCAACGTTGGCAGACCGCTAGCTTGTGGCTTGCGTGGGCCACAGGCGCGCCACAGCCCGATATAGCAGCAGTTGCCTGCCCCTGGACCGTGTACATACCAAAGTCTCCCTAACCTGAGCGCATGCAATTTCGACCTCAAGGTTTGTTCAACCCATCAAGCCGCATTTCAAGACCATGTGCTGCATCATCAAAAGTAGCCTCGTTTAAGCCTCGCATCCTCCGGCGGCGCACGCTTCATTCGCCGCAGAAAGGTGGAGGAAACCGTTGAGATATCCTCAATCCTGTTCGGCCAGCCCTTCAAACCTCACAATGGACATGCTCTCACCGGCGCGGCCCATTCGCTCGCTGGCGATACTCTTCGCTCTATGGAAGAGCTTTCTCCTGGCCATCGCTCTCGGGGCCGCTGTTGCACCAGACTATGATACGTCCACGTCCCTCTTCTTCGACCGCATGTACGGCAGCAACGCCTCCATCGCAACGCTCGCGGGCAGATTAACAAGATGGGACGCCCTGTACTTTGTGCACTCCACCGTCAAGGGCTACATCTACGAGCAGGAATGGGCCTTTGGTCTGGGCCTCCCGACCACTGTCGGTGCCGTCTCGAGGTCCCTGTCATCAGTTGCTCCCGCCAACTATGCCCTTGAGCCTGTGGTAGCTATTGCTCTCGCCCACGCCTCGCACTTTGTTGCCGTGCTCTCGCTGCACCGACTCACCATGCTTGTCTCCGGAAATGCCAAACTGGCATTCCTCTCTTCCGCGTTACACACACTCTCTCCGGCGGGTCTGTTCCTCTCTGCGCCTTACAACGAGAGCCCGTTTGCTGGCCTCTCCTTCATTGGCAACTTGCTATTCGCCATTGGTCTCAAAAACAAGGCAAACAGGGTCAAACGGGACGCGGCCATGATTGCATCGGGCCTCTTTTTCGGCGTGGCCACCGCCTTTCGTAGCAATGGCCTCACGAGCGGGCTGTTGTTTGCTGTTGAAGCGCTCAACGGATTGCAGTCGTTTGCGCTCGCCCCCAGCTTGTGCAACCTGCTGTCAATAGCGGCTCCGGTCGTCGGAGGGCTCTGCGTTGCCGCTGGATCTATTATACCACAAACGTTGGCGTGGATGAGGTACTGTGGCCCAGAGGGTGTTGGGCGGCCTTGGTGCGAGAGAGCGATCCCCAGCATCTTTGCGTTTGTGCAGGAACATTACTGGTATGGGCATTTGCGCTCCCCCCCTCCCCCCCGTTTACGTGCAGGTGTTTGTACGTGCTGACATGATGTTGCAGGAACGTCGGCTTCTTGAGATACTGGACACTGAATCAACTGCCCCTGTTCCTCTTGGCAGCGCCAATGCTGACTATCCTGATAAAGTCTGGTGTTGAGCTCATGTTGAGGCCGCAGCAAATCACGGCCGCGTCAGGCAAGGGCGTCGCTGAACAAGACTTGAACGCCTTTGTGCGAGCCTTGGCCGGGGGCCAGGCCGTTCTTGCAGTGTTGGCCATCACCACGTACCATGTTCAAATAATCACACGCATCTCGTCAGGGTATCCTGCTTGGTACTGGTGGGTAGCGAGCTGCCTGATGGACAAGAGGAAGCAGGGATACGGAGCGCGCATTGTTATATTCATGGCCATGTATGCCGGCATCCAGGGTGGACTTTTTGCTTCGTTTTTGCCACCAGCATAGGACCTATTTTTATACCAACTGGCAGACATGCCCGCAGCTAGAGTTTGACGGGCGAAGGCTTGGAAAAAAAAAATAGGCGATCATGTGACAGGCTAGTGATTATTAGACTCTCCCCTGTTCCTCGATCCAGCAGACAATCAACACGGTTCCCAGAGAAGAAAGGCTCGCTCCATCCAAGCCATCAAGTCAGCACCAAATCGAATCGAGAAACGTGCTCCAAGACTGCAGTGAATACTACCTACCTGCCGGTTAAGCGCCCGGTTCAGCCGTTGGCCAGGGCAATTCACAGCGCGTCAACCCCGCCCGCTCCCCTGTTGATAACGGATAGCCCATCACTGCATATTTCATCTTTTTGGTGTCACTGCAATCTGCCATGTAGGACTTCTGCGGCCCGAGGGGCAGCTGGCACAGAGAGGCAGTCACCCCCGTCGTACGTATAAATCGAAGCAAACTTGCCCAATCCCCCTCCCCCCCATCTCTGGGCGTCTCTGCGCCCCCTGCCTCTCGGCATCTTCAACTACCAACGGGCAAAATCATTCTGTCCGCGTCCAATTCACAAAAAAAAAAAAAGTGGAAAAAAAAGAAGGCGCCGTCTGGAAAATATGGATGACAGCAACACCACCGGCTCCGTGCCATCCCAGACCACGCCGAACACCAGCCTCGATGCAAAATCCGAAGACACAGCTCCCGAAGCGGCGGCACAAGCTGCCCCGGCACATGCAAACCCACACAGAGCGCTGCAGGATCTGGTCCTGGTTCACGACGAACTGAAGATGTGGCTCGACCACACGGGCTTCTTCGACCTCGAGCACCGGAAGCGGGTGCTCGACGGCGTCCGGCAGCTCAGAGGCCTCGAGGAGGAGCGGGCCAAGGTCCTGCACCAGATCCAGAGCAGCAAGCCCTCGGAGCGGGCTGCGCAGGAGAGCATCCAGCATGTAGCCGCCCGCGGCCAGTATGAGGACGTGAGAGGCACAAGCCCGCCACGAGAGCCCAGGGCGCATTCGAGGAGCCGGTCTGGCGTGATTGGGGACTTGAGCCGGCTGTCTATCCGGCCAGGTGCGAAAAGAGGTAAGTTACTTTGACGGACCAATTCGGGGGGGTAGGTGGTTATGGGGGGTTGACGAGAGTGGTAGTTGACACGCGGTACTTCCTGGTCAAGTCGTCCAACACGACCAACGTATACATGTCGCGAAGAGACGTGCGTGGCCGTACAAGTTTCCCCTTACGAGCATGAGCGCGGGTGCTAACCTGTCGCAGGGCCTCTGGATAACACAGGCCAAGAACGGGCCGGTCCTGACGCAGGCCTTCCGGGAGTGCAAGGCCGTCGTGCTCTTTTTCTCCATCAACAAGTCCAAGGCGTTCCAGGGATATGTAAAGCTTCTCCGTGTGCTTGAACAAGGGGACTGACTCTCAGCTCACATGATTTCGCACAGGCACGAATGGCCTCTGCGCCAGACCACGCGATTCCGCACCCGCCGTGGATCGCGGCCACCACTCGCGACATGCACACCACTGAGCCCTTCCGCGTCGACTGGATCAGCGAAGGCGAGACGCCCTTTTCGCAGCTGGGCGACCTCAAGAACCCCTACAACGAGTACAACCCCGTCTTTGTCGGACGCGACGGCCAGGAGTACCCGGAGGACTGCGGGCGCCGCATGGTGTCCATTATGGATCGTGCCAAGCCCGTACTTGCACCCTTGTCCGCTGATGCCCACGCCGGCAGGCCGAGAAGCAAGGCCGACGTCAAGAGGAGGTTCGCCGCCGCGTCTGGCCCTGCCTCGCCCGCGAGTCAGCGCGGCTCTGGCCTCGGAGGATCTAGGTGGCAGCCGGGGCGCCCGCCGTCCTTGTATCTCGGCCTCGAGCCTGGGCCTGTGAACCACGAGGAAGAGGATCTGTTGTTGGATTATCCCTGAAGTAAGGAGGGGGTCATGTATGTGTCACGACGCCTTTTGGGAAGCGCTCGCTGGATCCGGAGCGGAAGCCTGCCATCTTGACAAGGACGGAAGCTCACCGTGTTCCGACCCAAATTACATCACACGAGCTCTCAGCATGACGACCATTGCAGCCCCTTTGTCGTTGCGTTTTGTCCGCAGGCAAACCCAACAGAAGAAACATGTCGCGTGCAGGCGCCTTACCATCAACACGGGGCTGGAGCGCGTCTTCAAGAGCATGGGGCAACCCAAGAAAAAAAGTATGATTTTTTGATTCACATATTTAAAAACAATCCTCGCATGCCAAGTATCCAATCGAGATGAAAAACTCCAGCACAAATCTTCAATACAGCAAAGCCCCTAATCAAAACACAATGCACGCCGGCATCTGGCCAGCAAATTGTGAAATGGCGTCCTGAAACGCCTAATAACCCTCATCCTCCGAGTCACTATTGTCGTGGACTCGGATGGCACGCCACCTCCTGTCGGTAAGGTCCTGAGCCGCTGTGCCTTCGCTCTCTGGGTCGACGTAGCCGTTGCCGCCTGCGACGCTCAGCGCAACTGGCAAGAAGACCAGTGCGTGCAGAGCCGCAAAGACAACCAGGGCCAGCCATACCCGGAAATAGTAAATCTCAAAAATCTTGGACCGAGTGAATGCCAGGACGCATACTCCCAAAAGCTTCGTCACGGTAATGCCCGAGAAGACGGAGCCTCCGACATTGACGAGAGCCGTCCAAGATCTGGCATCGCGCCCGCGAAGAGTTGTATTGTTACTCTCCATGACTGTTCGTGAAGGAAACATGAATGCCCGAGCAATGTGTGCGCAAAACTCGACCGATATTCCCACGCATATGATGAGATTAACCAGCGACACAGCATTCAAGGAAACGCCAAACACGGCCATGGCCCCCATGATGTCAATCACGCTCATGATCACCGTGACAGTCAGGACAGCCGAGGTCAAGGCAGATCCTAAAAGTACGGAAGCAACAATGAAGATAATTCCGACCAATGCGGACAGCAGGGCGGCCGTGAGTGGCACAATGGTGAGGTACTGGTCAAAGAAGATGTAGAATACGCTGTATGGGAAGACGTCGGCTCCGGTTCTCCTGGAAATGTCAGAGGCAATACGACGTGCCGAAGAGTAAGCGTTGATGAAGTCGGCCTGGCTGCGTAGTGGCGTGTGCGCGGTTCGGAAGTGGCTGGCCTGGACGCTTTTGTCGTCGTCGGAGATGACAACAGCATCGCCGTAAGCTGCCTGGCCCCCTAGGGGACAGTCATCGTCTGCTGGTGTGCTGAGGAACTTGTGCAGGTAGTGGATGAACTCTTCGTTCTCGGGCATCCCATGCAGCGTCGTGTTCCACGCCGGCTCTCTTCCCGCAAAACACGTCTTGTGGTTCTCTACGCAGCACTGCTCGTAGATGGGATTCAGCCACAGGAACAAGTCATCCATCCAGCTCGCAGTTGGCGATGCAATGTATGACAGATTTTGCCGTTGCCTCTCAAGCTCCAGGGTGTTTGTGAGGGATAGCTCGTTACAGGAGGTAAACCTTGAGCAAACCTCCTGCTGCTGAGGTCGCTGCGAGGCATCTACACCCCGAGTGACAAAGTATACAGGCGGCCCGGTTTCCATGTAGTCGTACAAGTCGTTGAAATAGGGGATTAAATAGGATCCATCGGGTATGGCCACTCGCTGATCGAGTCCAATCTGAATTGTGGGTAGCAGAGCCAGGGCCGCAGCGAAAAGGCCAAGGAAGATGGTCATGACGCCCATTTTGACCCTCTTTGTGAGCAGCTTGGGGGCATACGTGTTCTTGATGAATACCTGCAAGAAGCTCTCTTCCTCGATTTCAGAGACCCTTCCGCCCCCGACGTAGCTGTTACTGCCGTTGAGGTGAATCCTTGCCTTCTTAATCTGCCACCAAGGCCACAGCTCACATCTGTGGTCCTCCACCCGCATTTGGTTCAGCGCCAGGAACGACACAAACATGGTCATTTGCAGAATCGCATTGACAAAGACAGCTCCGGCAGCGTAGGCGGCAAAGTTGCGCACGGCCGGCATGCCTACTGCGGCGCCGAGGGCAAATGCAACGGTTTCCGTCAGGGCGGAAAACAGGATAGACGGTCCCATACGACCGAGTGCTCTTGCAACGCGTTCTTCAACCATTTGATCGGGACAGCTCACGTTGACCCTCTCAAGCTCGTGGACAATCAGAAAAATGTTGTCCACGCCAACAGCCAAGACGATGAAGGGAATGACCTCGACGATGATCAAGGTGGCCTTTAGTCCGATCCAGGAGAAGAAGCCAATCGACGCTGCAATCGACATGAGAACAATAATGATGCCCAGCAAACCCAGAGTCACCTTGGACTCGACGAGCAACAGCGCGGGATTCTTGAACATGTGCTTGAGTGGTGTGCCAAGCGCCATGCAAGCGTATATAAACATGACAATGTAGCTAATCACCACAATTTTAGCATCCGTGTTTGTTGACTTGTTCAGTTCTTCCTCCAGGCTGATTTCGGTATTAAAGGACAGCCGCAAGCCTCTGTCCCTGGCCTCTTTTTGAGCCTCCAACAGCCGGTCTCGGAGAGCATTTTCCCAATCAATGGCCGCGAGCTGGGCAAAAGTTCCCTCCACAGCATTATTCACGACCCAGGTGGCGGTGATGGCTTTCGCTTCCGTGACATCATCTTGGTAGCCTCCAAAAACCATGCTGGGCTCGATGGGCTGACCAAATTCGGGTCGACAGTCGACGGGTGAGTTGGCGCATTGGCGAAGATCCTCTCTCCACGTGTTTGGATTGATAACACCACCTTTGGTAAACCAATAGGAAGTGATCGACTGTACAACACAAGCATCATTCATCGGCTTGAAGCAAACATCGCGCAACGATTTCGCATAAGTCTTGCTCTCTAGCTGCTCGATGCTCTTTTCAACCTCTGCCCACCACTTGAGAGTGTCGTAACTGAGGACTGGTCCTGGTGCACCGGGCTGGGTGTCATTGACCAGGAAGATCTTTTCGGCGCGGTAAAACGGCCCAAAGTTGGAATCAAAGTATGCCTTTTCCTGCGCAGCTGGCGAGGACGGGCTGACCCAAAGCTTTGCCGGTTCCAGTTCCAAATCGAACCTGATCCAACCAGCACTGAGAATGGCCACAACCAGGAGACTGGTGCCAATGGTGAGGCCAGGGAAGCGAGAGGCGGCATGTCCAAGACGGTAGAACAGATCGTCGCACCTGTCATTGAGCCAATACCGCTTCGTAGGTCTGTCACGCATAACTTCCGTCAAGACTGGTCCACCTTCGTCCTCATCATCACTGTGCGAAGCCTCGTGCAACAATCTGGTGCGCTCCACGCGATGCTGTGCGTACCGCTTCCAGGTGGCGTGGCCAAAGACGGAGGTGGCAAAAGCAAACAAAAGCACGGAATAAGTGAATATGGATGCAAAGGAGAGGCAGGGAAGGACGCCGACGTGACAGGAGCCCGACTCCTTTAGGGCCGGCAGCTCGGGGCACACCTCGGGACAGTCGACACATACGCATCTATAGCTGGGATCCTCGTCGTTGCATTTCTTCGGCACGATATGCAAAGGGCCCATGCCGGGGTCCTCGTACGAGTCGGGGTAGTTTATTTGGAAAGGCGATCCAACCAAAGGTTTCTTATCACCGAGGAACTTGAGCATTTGGTGGTAGTTTGTCGCGCCACCTCCAATCAAATTCATTGCTTTGCTGTTTGCGCCTCCAAACTTGACCTCCTTGCAGCTATCGTAGAGCCCGGAGCCGTATTCTTCAGATATCAGTTGGTCGAGCTCGGTCACGAGCAACTTGCCGTTCTTGGGGGCAGCATCGGTGATGTTGACAAAGAGGGATTGGTCGGGGGAGCAGGTGAACTTGCAAAACATGTTGAAGAAGTTGTGTTTGCAAGCAGGACATGATCCAATGAGCGTATTGGGCGTGCCGAGTTCGGACTTGAGAGATTGCACCTGGGTAGATGCCAAGTTAGCTTGGCTGTACTGTACCGGAGCACGTCAAGAGATCACACATACCTGTTCCAGCGTGCAACACACCGGTCCGCTACTCCATTCAGCTCCGCAGAGGTCTACAAGCTCTTTCCGGAGCTCTGCGTCGGGGTCCGAGGCTAGCCCGTTGTCGACGCATGGCAGTTCTTTGCCGAAGAAGCTTTGCTTGCCGCATTGGCCTCTGAAAGCGCAGCGTCCGGCCTCATGTTTTGGCGTAAAGGGAGATGTGTTTGGGCTGCCCAGGGCGACAACGAGGGCCGGCGCCGCTCCCACAAGAGCTGCGACTTGGTGACGCATATCGGGTCACTCGGGCGGGCCTCGTCGGCCACAGCGGAGATGACGGCAAGCAGATGGATGGCGTATCTACGTCGGTCGCGTGATGGTATTCCCGGGGGGGGGGGGGGGGGGGGGGGTTATCGAGGGCGAAGACGTAAATGCGACGGAGCAGTGCCTATTCCCAGGCGGTGTGGGTGGAGGAGATATATGTATGATGATACAATGTGAATGCAAGTCTGGAGGCGGGTGAGGCGTTGAAGCTTGTTGGGGAAAGGTGCAGCTGCTGCCGCTGACGCAGACTGTGCTTGAACTGTACCCAACCACTTGAGCGCCTTGGCACATGAGCAGGGTAGCCATGGGGCCGGTGGTCCTGAACCTGTCTGGTCCCTGACGTCCATGTACAACATATGGCCGGGTCTCGCTCTCGAAGCTCCGAGGCCCACTTCTGGGTGACAGATGCCCGCACAACTGGAGTATTCCGGTTCCCCGAGGCCCCCGAGGCTGGCCAAAACTGAAGTGTGAACCCCATGACGCATGCGCATGGGTGGGCAAGTAGCAAAGGGCTCATCACTTGTGCGCCGTCTGTCACAGAGATGCTTCGGCTTTCCTCATGATATTTTTCACTCTGCTTGAGCATGCCGCAAGCCCACGAATTTGACGCACCACCAACTCTTGTCCTGGCATGCATGGCAACCGTGGCTGTATTTAGCCTCCAAACATAAAGCAACGCAGTGCTCCGTATATGCACTTGTATGATGTTTGGTTGCTCAGATGCCGACGCTCAAATGCACTGTCAACAAAGACCTGTGCAACCGAGACTTGCCCGCCCAAATGGCCTGAAATTGGAGACAATCTCCTTGACTTCACTGGCCATTTGGTCCCAGCCCGCGATTGTACAAGGGCCAGGCGGGTAATTATAAATTATACCCGCCATGAACCCCCCGCACGTGATTTAGTAGCGTCTGAACCACCAAGGTCCACTGGGAACAATCATTGGTCTCATCAGCTGCCCAAAGCATAGGCAGCTTTCATTCCCTCTCTCATGCCTAGACCCGTGATGCGTCTTTGAAATAGTGTTTGAGCAGACGCTCTTTTTTTCTTTTGGTCTTATTTTCTTGCTTCCCACTGTTTTCAAAATTTTGCCCTTTTTGTCCCTTTACTCTTGGATCATGCAGACAACTTGGATTTGCTCCAGTTTTCAAATTCCTCATTGCTGTACGGAGTAGTATTCCGCAACTCATATGACAGCCTCGTTATGGCTGGTGAACAGGAACCCAATCTTGTTCAGAAGCTAGTGGTAAGCAGATGCTGAAATCGAAAATGATATTCAAGTCTGCGGAGGCCCCCTTTGGTCTCGTTTGGCTGTTCCCCGTCTCATACTTGTTCGTGTCATGCCATCCCTGACAGTCATACACAGGACGCATTCCATACTCTTCTCGATGAAGCTCTCATCGTTGCCATAGCAAGTGACTACAGCCTTGGGGACCCTGCTGCATACAGACAGGCCCAGAACACTCTGGAGAAGTTGGCGCAAAGCGTTCCTTCTGAGGAGGCATCTGGTTTCAATCCCAGTGGAATTCCGCAGGCTCGCGAGGGAGAGTATGCTGGTCGAGATGAGCCAACGGTAACCTCGACATCGAGCGCGAGTCTCCAGACTTCCCAGGCTCATGCAACGGACAAGTCGAGCACAGACAACTCGTCATGTGTGCCAGACTCGCCAGCAATTGTGCCTCGGCTGACGACATTCAGCAAGGACAGCGAAGAGGATAAGATTCTCGTGCTGCAGAGCATGTTTGCCGACTTGAAGGAGTTTGATGTCAAGTACGCCCTCAAGAAGGCCAACGGGGACTTTCAGGCCGCGCTGGATGACCTTCTCAATGTGCAATATCTGCACTCTACAGGCCTGCAGGTCAAGGGCGTTGATGCATTCTTTGAGCCGGAGACGGGTAAGCGCAAGGGTAAGCGAAAGAATAAGAGGAGAGGCCCGGTCGTATCAGACCCAGATCAGTCAAGCGACGGAACGGCGTCTCCTGGCATTGCTGCCGAGATACAAGGTCCGTCGTTGCCCAACTTGAACCACTTGTCGCTGAAAGGCAATCCTGACCCCATGTCAGCGCAGGATGAAATCGAGTACATAGCAGAGAGGTTCGGCATCCGCTCCGACCAGGTGTCCCCCGTCTACTACAAAGTCCAGCTCTCCCAAGGCGCCACGGTGGTTGAGCTCCTGAACCAGTACATTTCGCACGGCGTCGAGACCCAGGATGAAGGCGGCAAAGAAGCTGCCGAGAGCTTGGCCAAAAAGTACCGTCATGTACCTGAAAAATTCATGCCCACCATTGTCCACGTCGCGGGTTCCATCCCCCAGTTTGCAGACGATATCGCAGCTCTTCTCAACAGATACTATTCAAGGCACTCCAAGGGTAAAAAGATGGATCTCTCATATCGCCTCACACCCCTCCCGCAGGAGGAAATGGAAGGCGGAGGCACCGTTGCCCCTTCTCGAACAGGCGCCAAGTCGCCGGCGGGACCCGTCGCAAAGCCACTGGCAGCGAGTAACATGAGTTTTGAGGAAGCCATGGGCCGCGCAAATACACTCTACCAAGCGCATCGAGATGCCGCGGCGTCTGCGGCACAAATGCATAGGCGCGGCGCATCTAGCCCCCTGTACAGACAAGCAGCAAGCTACTACTCGGACCGGGCTCGAGAGCAGGCTCGATATGCCCAGAATGCAACGTCTACAGCAGCAGATATCCTCGTAGATGGCCACAGCACGAGCACGTCGGTGGATTTACACGGAGTCGCGGTGCAAGATGGCGTGAGAATCGCTCGCCAAAAGGTGCAGGAATGGTGGGGAGGGTTGGGCGAGATGAGGGCCAAGAAGCTGAGAGAGGATGGCGGATTCACCGTGATTACAGGCCTAGGTCGCCATAGCGCCGGCGGCGTGTCTCAAATGCGGCAGGCCGTCGCTGCAGCATTGCTCCAAGACGGGTGGAAAGTTGGAGTTGAAACGGGCAGATTTATGGTCACCGGACGGAGGTGACGAAAGTGTGGGAAACGTGTAGGGCCATGAAGTGGATGAGTGATGATACCTTGAATGTAGGAGCATTTGATTTTTCAGAATAGCTGCCAGGCAGGTTTGTGGGTCACGGGACGGAGATGGCGGAATGAAGTGCATGAGTGATGATAACTTGGATGTAGGAGCCCTTTTGTTGTTCTTTTTTAAGAATAGTTTACGATAGTCACCATCGGGCGGAGACATGTAGACTACAAGTCTAGGTGACATGTATCAATGTGCAAGCTGCTTCCAACGACGCATCAAGCCCGTCGACTATCAACAGCCTGACCGCATCTCTCCCAGGCGGCATACCCGGTCAAGAGGGTGCTGAAAAACATGGCCAGCGCCACGGTGCCGAGATCAACGTCGGCAAGACCCGTGGTCCACGCAGGGATTACAATGTCGAGCACCTCGGCCAGCAGCTTCCTAGTCAGCCCGTTGATCTTGCGGCTCGTCGTCTGCTTGGCCGCTGCCTCCCTCTCTCGGCGGCGCTTCTCGGCGGCAGCCTTGCCCTCGCCAGACTTTTCGCCCTCGCCAACGCCGAAGCCGCTCCCCGTCTCGGGGACAGCGCGATGAGCATAGGCACGGAAGATCTTGACACCGGAGCTCAGTGCGGCGCAGATCAATGCCGCCAGCCACAGACCCTGGGACTGGCCATCCATTCTCGCGGCCTCGTCGAATCCAAAGACGGACAGGTGCTTCGTGCGCAGCAGATCAGGCAAGGTAATGGATTCCATGAAGCCAAAGAGTCCAAAGAGGGTATCGGCCAGGATGGAAAGCCACGTCTCGATGCTCTTCTCGGGGCCCGCGTAGGCGGTCCAGCCGGATTGGAAGCTGCCTAGGCACCAGAACAAACGAATGGCGCGGCGGGTCAGATTGATGTGGCCGGAGAGCTCGAGCATGGCTAGCTTGGTGGTTTCATGGACAACGGAGGGTCGGTGAGAGAGGAGCATGGGGATGAGGGCCGGGTAGAAGGTGAGAATTGTAAAGATGGATTGCATGAGGCGCATGAGCCGCTCGAGACCGACTGCGGCACGTTAGTTTCTCTTCCAACGAGAGCGAGTGTCTCCCTGCGACTATTCACATGGCTGCTACGCCATTGATATGCCTTGGTCTGCTGGGGAGGGAACAGGGTCAAGTCATCATACCAATGTCGGTCCCAAAGGCAACGAACTGCTCAAAGTACCCTGCCATGCTTGAATGTCGAGAAACCAAGGGAGAATCGGAGAGTGGTTTTCGAGACACTCGACAAGTCTATGCAAGTTGAGTCGCAAGGCGGGCGCCTACACAATCGCTCGGGATGAGAAGATGACTGATGCTGGGTGCGATTTTTCATGCCCAATTTGTTCGAGTTGGTGAGGTCCATCTGCCCCTGGGCGTCAGCACTGTGGGGGCAAAGTCTCCAACTTGCACGCGGTATTCGATCGCATCGACTCATGGCCAGAGAACTTGCCAAGGACCAATTGATGGACTTTGGGCAAATCGAGCAATTCATGTGACCTGGCATGCTACGGTGACGTGTAGGCATCAAAGCCCAACGGCTGAAACGCGTCAACAAGTGCGGAATAAGATTGGGAGCGGTCAACCTCTGCACCAACATTCACGCCCGTCTTGCCACACTCTCACCTACACTTCACCCTTCATCATTGGCGCGTCCTTCCAGCACTGCCGTCATACCAAACTAACTCTGTCCTTAGCACTTCCTCAGGTGTGTCCCTAGAGGCGTGCTCTGCATCACGGTCCTCTGGAACAAGCCATCTGTCCCAATCGCTCCCAGTAGACAGTAGATTGAATCGGCACCGGCAGACTCCCCAAACACACAAAACCTTCGTGGCACTGCCTCCAAAGCATGCAATGTTTTCCTGCACCCACTTCAATGCCGCGATTTGGTCCATGAGCCCCAGGTTCGCCGGTGCTCTGCCCCTGATGGGCGGCTGGTAACCCAGGACGCCTAGACGATACGTAATGTTCACCACGACAACGCCCTTGCCAGCGAGTCATGCCCCAGAGTAACAGTCGACGTCTCCCGCTCCCGAAGAGTATCCGCCTCGGTGGATGAAGACCATTGCTGGAACAGAGGGCGACGGCTAAAGTGGCGGCGCGAATACGCTGACACCGAGGCAGTCCTCCGACATGGATCGACCCTGAGTAACCGGTCCATTGGGCGCATCTAGCCGGGATTCGGGCTGGGATGGGTGCAGTCTTTGGTTGCTGACCAGGTTGGAACGGGTTGCGGCGGCTGGAACCGCTTGGCTTGCGCCTAGGGGATGGCGCGTGCTATGAAGCACATTGTCTTTTTCTAAAGCGGTAATTTTACCGTTGGGGAGATCCAAAGTAAGTGATGTCATATTTTGCAGGTCGGTATGCGAGTTGTTGTAAGATGAGACTTTCCCCGCGGGCCAGAAGCCGGGCATTGCTTTTGCATGTTGTTGACGTACAGGTTGGGACTAGAGCCGAGTTTCATGGCGACAAATGGTGTCAATCCTTCTGGCTTATCCCCTCTCGCCCCATGGACACAGTACAGCTTTATATTCGTGCCCTTCTTGTTCTTGCCTCTTGCTTTTCCGGGTGATCCATGACTGGTTGCCAAGGCCTTTGAAACAAGTGGTTCTCAATGCTACGTGTTCAACGAACATGGGGACAGCGAGGAAAGCTTCAGCAATACAATGGCATTTAGAACATAGTAAATACAACTCCGGCGGCGTCTGCAGATTTGCAGACAAGCCAGAGGTAGGTATGGAGCTACCAACCAAAAAAAGTCTACGCGCTCCAAAGCGACAAACTGCTCCCTCCCCGTCTCCTTTCCAGCTATCCTCCACTGTCTAATCTAGATGGACAAAAAGTCTCTTTTATAATTACTGGCCAGGTGAAACAAGTTTGCCTTGTGACCTTGTGTTGGCATCCCATCCACCAGCCAAAGCCGCACCTCCATTCTCCTGAGCAAACTTTTGCATTCTGGCCTCCAGCTCGGGTCGGAAGTGGCGGATAAGTCCCTGGATGGGCCAGGCAAAGGCTTCGCCCAAAGCTGCGCACCAGTCAAGTCAGTGATACAGATCTCTTGCCGTGTTTTCTCTTCTCCCACTAGAGCTCTAGAGGGAGAATAATGGGTGTGGTACTTACCGCAGATTGTGTGTCCCTCAACCTGCTTCGTCAACTCCTGGAGCATGTCGATTTCTCGCTCTCGTCCCTGACCACGCTCGAATCGAGACATGATCTGCTCAGTCCACTTGCTGCCTTCGCGGCAGGGAGTGCACTGGCCGCAACTCTCGTGTCGGTAGAAGTGGCTGAGGCGGGAAATGGCACGGACAACATCGGCGCTCTTGTCCATGACGATGACGGCGGCAGTTCCAAGACCAGACTGGCTATCCTTCAAAGCGTCAAAGTCCATGAGCTGGTCATCGCAGACGCTCTTGGGCAGAATCGGGGTCGATGAGCCGCCGGGGATAATGGCCAGGAGGTTGTCCCAGCCGCCACGGACACCGCCACAGTGCTTGTCAATAAGCTCACGCAGGGGAATCGACATCTCTTCTTCCACAGTGCAGGGGTTGTTGACGTGGCCAGAGATGCAGAACAGCTTCGTGCCCTGGTTGCGCTCACGACCGAAGCCTGCGAACCAGTTGCCTCCTCGGCGGCAAATAGTAGGGGCAACGGCCACAGTCTCAACGTTGGCGACCGTTGAGGGACATCCGAACAGACCGACGGCGGCCGGGAACGGGGGCTTGAGACGGGGTTTGCCGGGCTTGCCCTCGAGGGATTCGATCAACGAAGTCTCCTCACCGCAGACGTAGGCACCGCCACCACGGTGGATGAAGACATCAAAGTCGTAGCCGGAGCCGCAGGCGTTCTTTCCGATCAACCCGTCCTTGTAGGCCTCGTTGATGGCGTTTTGGAGGACGGCAGCTTCGTAGACGAATTCACCTCGGATGTAAATGTAGGCAGCCGACGCGTTCATGGCTCGGCCGGCGACGAGGCAGCCTTCGACAAGCTTGTGGGGGTCCTTTCGCATGATTTCTCGATCCTTGCAAGTTCCGGGTTCACCCTCAT
Organism: Keithomyces neogunnii; assembly: GCA_020975405.1. NCBI lineage: Eukaryota > Fungi > Ascomycota > Sordariomycetes > Hypocreales > Clavicipitaceae > Keithomyces > Keithomyces neogunnii. Next base: position 6,647,740 of record JAIOWQ010000001.1, on the reverse strand, counting down.
CGGCATTGACGACGAGGTACCGGGGCTTGGTGTCCTTGTCCCAATCTTTGAAGTTCATGAAGGACTAGACAGCGGGTAAACCATTGGGTTAGAATCGGGTCGTCTCATGGCGTTGTTGATGCACAAGGGGACAAAACATACCCATTTCAGGCCAGAGGGGAAACCGGCGCCACCACGTCCTCGCAAACCAGAGGCCTTGACCTCGTTGATGATCCAGTCGTGGCCCTTGAGCAGAATCTCCTTCGTCTTATGCCAGTCGCCCATCTTCTTTGCGCTCTTCAGATCGGCGGGGAATCGACCGTAGAGGTTCTGGAAAATACGATCTTGGTCCTTGAGACCTCCGTAGGTCCGTTTGGGGGTTCCATCCTGCACGGTGGCAAGGCCCCTCACAGCAGTCCGCGAGAGGCTCACGGCCTTGTTTGGCGCCGCTCTCGAGGACAGCATTGTGTCGTTGTCCGGCTGGGCGGCGAATCGGGGGAAAGGTACAGATGAGGTCGTGGATTTGTCGTGAAGGTGCTGTGCGGCACTTGGCAGCGAGATTTGTCCAATGTCAGCGTCGGAATTGCGGGCGCTCTGGTTGGCCAATGCCAAATGGGTGGGTGCGCTATCAATCACGTTAGCCGCTACATGGCACATCAGCTAATGCTGCCCTTGAGCAAAGGTATTCTCCATTTCTTACGTTAGTGAAACCCAGCTCCCCACCAAGCTGTTGGGCGCTAGCCAGGTTTGCCACACCACGACTCCGTAAATTTGGAGCTCCATAAACAACTTGTCAGGAAACTGCCAAGCAGAACAAGGTACCTACTGTACCCGGCAGCTACCTTAGGTACCTAGGTAGTTGAGGTATGTTGCGTACTTGCCAAAACCACGACTAGAATCCGGGTTCATCACAAGAATGCATCCGGTATAACAATACCCGAAACATTAGCGTCTTGGACACTCTAGGTCTCCGCCTTTGCCAATACACTCAATGTCTTCCAAAAGACACTCCATCCTCCCAGCCATTGACCGGAGCGGTCCTAAGCCACCAGTCAACTTCTCGTCCTCGCTCACCATCTCCGACAATGCAATTCTGCAAGGCACACACTCCATAACGATGCAGTCTGAGACGGTCGTCCACCCTCGAGCTCGTTTTGAGTCAAATATAGGCCGCATACTCATTGGGCGACGGTGTATCATCCACGAAAGAGCTCACATCGGAGCCCGTCCTGCCGCTTTAGACACTGCCAAGGCGGGGGGCGTTGTGCTCGGAGACTACGTCGTCGTCGAGGTGGGAACAGTGATTGAAGCCGGCGATACCGAAATTGGCGAGGGGACCACCTTGCAGGTCGGATGCAAAATTGGCAGTGGTGCCAGAATCGGTCGACATTGTACAATATCACACAGGTCCGTCATCGCCCCGGGAGAGGATCTGCCAGATCACACTGTCGTCTATTCCGATGGCTTGCGGCGACTGGATAATCGCGGGGTTGAGGACATGCGAAAATTGGGACTGGTGAAGCAAATTGCGGTTTTGAAGAACATGATACCCAGCAACCCGGACAAATTCAAGTGATTTCACGGGGGTGCGTCAGATTACGAATGCAAAACATGTCGATTTTCATGTGCCAGTATTCTGGATTACACATATACATAGACATTTAGTGGCTCATGGCGTCTTCAAAGAGTCTGCGAAGCTGCTCCTTCTCAGTTTGCAATTCCTTGTCCAGTCCAGGCGCCAGCATCAGTACACGAGCCTGAGGGATAGTGCCCTCGACAAGGGCGTCGATATGCTCGTTGCCAAAGCCAAGGTCTTTGAGGCCGGCGGGCTGGTCACCCAGGTCTGCGAGGAATTTGGTCAATGCCTCGGCCAGAACTTCACCAGCACTCTCGAGTTTTACGTTTGAGATATCGACGCCAAAGGCTTCGGCAGCTTCCAGATGTCTCTGAGGGTTAGATGCACCAGTGAAGCGGAAGACGGCTGGGGCCGAAACTGCCACCGATACACCGTGAGGAATCAGTGGCGCAGGTACATCGTACCCGGCGTGCCTGTATCCAGGATTCTGTCCAGAGATGGGATAAGACATGCCTAAATAGGAATATCAGTGTGAGAGTTGACAAAATGTGCCCATGTCAGTAATGTGACGTACCATGGCAAAGATGAACACCAGCGTTTCCAAAACCGACACCAGCTAGAGTAGCTGCAAGAAGCATTTCGCTTTGGGCCTCAAAGTCATCGGGATCCTTGACTGCTCGAGGCAGATACTTGACCGTGCGGCGGAGGGCATGCATTGAGAAGACATCAGAAATGGGGTTGGCCCCCTGGTAAGCCGGCCTCAAGATTGGGTTCGGCGGTCGAGGGGTGCGCTCATAGTAGGGGATTGCCGTCCAAGACTCCAGAGAGTGGCAGAGAACATCCAGACCAGAGCTGGCCTTGACAGCTGCGGGCATGGTTCGTGTGTTGAGGGGGTCACATATTCCCAGCGTAGGCTTAAGGTTTCTGTGAGCTACACCCGTTTTAGCTCGCTTGGAAACGAGATCAAAGATGGCCGTTCCCGTAGTCTCGCTCCCTGTTCCCGCGGTGGTGGGAACAGCAATGAGCGGGTGAAGAGGCTTGTCAATGGGTCGACCTTTGCCAAGAGGGGCATTCACAAAGTCCAAGAAGTCGGCCTCGGGATAGTTCAGGTAAAGGTTCATGAGTTTGGCCGTATCCATCACAGACCCTCCACCAACAGCGAGGAAGGCATCTGGTTGGTATGGGCGAACCCAGTCGATGGCTTCTTTGATTCTCCATGGGGGGTTAGCCCAATGCTCTGCGTCCTTGAGAAACAAAGAGGCAAAAAGTACAGAGAATGCAAAGGGAGAATGGCTAACTTACGAGCTGTCCTTTGGCTCTATTCTCACGTTCGAGAAGACCTCAAAGTTGATTCCCTCCCTCGTCAAGCCCTCTCTTACCTGTCGCATGGCGTCCAACTTGTCAACCGTTGGATCCGTGACAACGCACACCTTCTTAGCGCCCATGTTTTTGAAGTCCATTCCAACTTCCTGCGTTACGCCAGGACCAAAGCGAATGGATGAAGCGGCCATCTCAAAGGCATACTCCTTCACCTCTTGGTTAAAAGACGTAGGGGTGGCATATCGTCGGCGCCCAGCCTCTCTTGCCCGAGGGACAATGGATGGGGGAGCCTTGTGATAGCCTGGATTTGAATGACAAGGGCATGATGGCGGGTGCGTATACTGAATTGTGCGAAGGAGGCTGCTCGCCCGCTTGGCGGCCTATTGCAGGTATATTCTATAAGCCCTGTTCCAGGTCTTGTGGCAGGGAGGAGAATCACAGCTCAACTTACATTGGGAATAGCACGGACTGGGGCGACCATGGTGGTGAAAGGGAAGGGTAATTGACACTCTCCCGTCACTTGGGCTAGGGGTTGTCAAGGAAGGTAGATGGGCAAACGTGTGATGAGGTGGAGATGATGGTGCGTTCGTTGAGGAGCCTCGGTATTGGCAATTATTAGTGAGCTCCAGTTCCCCAACTGTCTGGTCTGTTGTCAAGGCGAACTAGGCGAGTGCGGGGGAGCGGTTGGAGGAGACGGGCGCGGCAATCGGGGGCCGATACGGGGGGGGGGGGGGAGCAGTGGTCTGGTGTCTGGTCTGTGTGGATCTTGGTGCGCTCGGAGTTGGGGAGCGCAACACACTGTACTTGGATCGCGGAACCATGAAGGGCATGTGATACTGGGTAGACCATCGCGTCAAAGTTCTGTGCAGGAATTAGTGAAGGAGACTACAGTGCTACGATAAGACACTACCTTCACACAGGAGGATAGTGCCGAGTGTAGTTACTGCATGTACCATATACCGTTGAACTCGACCAGATATCTACTTCCATTTTGCTTCTCTCCTTGCCGATGCGTGGGCACGATATGAATTCAACCTGGCCAACAAGCTTGGGAGCTCCGGATGCAAGCACAAAGAAATGCATGTCTCCTTTTAAGCATATGGGCGTCAAATCTTGACCCCAGCACTTGGCTCCATTCCTTCTTGTTCCAGGCACAAGTACTCCGTATCCTGCGCCACCTCCACACTTGGCAGCCAGACATGCAAGTAATACCCAGGAGCTTCTTGCTCCAGTGAGATGACGGGTACCCTGCCTGTAGTGAACATGAATATTCGTGTCCAAACTCGTACAGAGGCAGACTTGTCATTATCCTCACTCGCATGCCAGGTGATACGTGCAGCTAAAATGCCCAAAAGAAGACCCCACTGTGTGAAATTCTTTCCTTGGACAGCTGCAACCTGACCTCTTGGACCAAGACCAACACAGACTTCACGGACCCATCGGGCCATCAGTCCATCAGTCCATCGGTCAGTTGAGTCACGGCCACAACCATTGAGGCAAGGCTTTCAACATAAAAACGAGCCCATGGCAAATACCCAATTGCTCAAGCAAAGCCCGGGTTTGTCGAAAATGCTTCAGCAAAAGGCCGTCTCCGTCTCGCCCCCAAATCCTCCATCTGCCCCAAGAAACGTCTCCATCATGTCATCTCGGCGAGCTCGAGTCAGAGAGCTTCTTCCTCAACTGCCGCTTGGTAAATGGGCCCCAGGCCAGCTGAATTCCATCACGGACGTACCGGGGGTTCTCGTCCACACAGAGTCGATTCACGCGGATGATGGCAGTGTGAATACGGGTGTCACGACAATCCTGCCCCGCAAAGACTGGCACAAGTACGCGAGTTTTGGGGGCGTGTTCCGCTTTAATGGCTGTGGAGAGATGACCGGCACGCACTGGATAAACGAGACTGGCCTTCTCACGTCGCCAATCATCCTGACAAATACAACGGCTGTGGGGGATGGGTATCGCGGCATCATGGAATACGCATTCCGCGACTTCACCAACGAGGCCGGCGAGGTAGATTTGTTCATTTTCCCCGTCGTCGCCGAGACTTTTGATGGCTATCTCAGCAACCAAAGCAAGTTTGCAGTGACACCCGGGCACATTATTCGAGGCATCGACAATGCGACTGCGGATAGAGTGCCAGAGGGCAACACTGGCGGAGGTACTGGAATGTTATGCCATCGGTACAAGGGTGGCACAGGATCCAGTAGCAGAACCATCAGCGGGTACGACATGGACGGCAATCCAACAACTTATACCGTTGGTGTCTTGGTGCAGGCCAACTATGGATTGCCAGAAAACCTCCACGTTGGAGGCGTGCCAGTTGGCCGGATTTTGAAGGATCAAGAGGCCAGCGCCGAGGCCGAGTCTCAGAAGGAAAGTCCGAGGGAGCCTCGCAAGGACGGCAGCATCATCATTGTCGTGGCGACAGATGCGCCTCTGATACCCATTCAGCTTCAGCGCCTTGCTACCCGGGCGACAATCGGATTGGGCAAGGTTGGCGGCTACGGCAACAATTCGTCGGGAGACATATTCCTCGCCTTTTCGACGGCGAACAAGATTGCGTTCCAGGAGTTGTCGATGCAGGGGGGGAAGGGGCCTGCCGTCGACCAGTATAAGCCTTTGCCCAGAGCTGTTCAGATGAGCGACAATGATTCGATTGACTGCTTGTTTGAAGCGGTTGCGGATGCTACTGAGGAGGCTATCTATAACAGCATTTGCATGGCAGAGACCATGACAGGGTTCAAGGGCAGGACTGTCGAAGCATTGGATCTGGACAAGCTGACCGACATTGTAGGTCGGCGACTGCAGTGATGTGCAAGATGAATGCTGTGGCACTCGCCTGTCGATAGACCGATCATGTCATCTGATATTATTCGTCGTGTTCCTGGCACTGCCTCGATCGAGCTTCGCTGATGCTGGAAGTTCGCTTCGCATCTGGTGCCCCAAAGATTGGTCCGTTTCGTGTGCAATGTGTGGAGTGAAGAATGCACTTCTGCCAGAATGCGATCAACAGGCACATCAACAGGCACATCCGCCTCCCTGTCTTGCACAACTTGTCGCGGGTGCTTGATTGATCCACATGTCATGGTCCTGAAGAATTGACGACTCACATCTCAACAGGGAAACAACCTCCCGTTCCCGCTAATGGGGGTGCTGACGCGGGTCTCGCTGGAGCTCGTCGAAACGGCTGCTGGGGGCCCCCTTGGGCGCGGACCAACCACGAGAAACAGAGCTCACACACGTTGACACACTTCCGCCCGCCCACCTCGCAGGCCACCTCGCAGGCCACCTCAAACATTGAACCAACCAGCCCTCCTGATAACCTGTCCTACCCCCGACAACGGCACCGTCACCTCCGTATCAGACCTGCCAAACTTGCACGACCGTGAAGACGGCTGCGGCATCCCGACGCTGCGGCGCGCGAGCCCCTTCCATCTTCTGCTTGCATCCTGTTGACCATGGTATCGCCTCATTTCCTGGCTGCCGACTCTCCTTCATGATCTCGACCAGCGACGCGCACACATGGATCGCGCAAACGGAGCTGGCCCTGGTGCCACTGTCGCCTCGAGGGCAGAGCGATTCGAAGACGAAAAGCGCCGCATAATCGAAAGTTGTTTTAGCAAGAAAGACAACGATGGCTCAGGTAAGCTCGTGGCCGCCAGGCACGTAATTGCGGCAGCTGGGCTGCTTGCCCCCCTGCAGCCCGACTCGTCCAATTTGCAGCCGTCGTTGGCGACATGACGATGGTCGACTGACGCGAAAATGAAAATTCAGTTCTTGAGACCTACATCACGCATATTCGAATCACCGAGTTCTCATCTCATCCCTCAAGTCCCCCGCCACCGACCGCTCGAACCCCCGAAGGAGAGAAACCCCGTGTTATTATTGTGGCAGTACGTAAGTCGGGACGAGTTCGCATGCACAAGTCAAAGGAAAACGCCAATGGTACCTTTTCAATTGGCAAAACATGGAACTTGGATGACCTGAGCCACATCGAATCCTTCACCGGGCCACAGGTCAACCCAAACTATCGAGAATGGGGGGGTGACGCTGGCTTTCTGGTCACTCTTGGCAAGCCCTACTACTGGCAAGCACAGACCGACAAGGAGAAGAAGTTCTTCATTGCCAGTTTAATCAAAATATACGGGAAATACACTGGCGGCAAGGTCCCAGAGCTGGCCGGGTTTGAACAGAAAGAGCTCGACCAAGTGTTGGGTGCTGGGAGACGGCCTGCTGCTGGCGCCGCTGCACAAAGACCTCCTCCGCTTGAGCAGACCCCAAGCCAGCACAGCGCCAATTCGAGCACATCAGCTCCCAGCATACCGCCTGGGCCTTCGGCTCCGCCGCTGGTGCCATTGACCTCGAGCACCCCCGATCCCATTCGGTTCCCCAAGAGCCCCGTGGCCATGCGACCGCCCCTGAACGGGACCAAATCTCCTGCAGGGAGCTTCGACTCTTCCGTTTCAAGAGATCGTACCGGTCCAAGGTGGACAAGTCAACAAAACAAAAGTCAGGACTCTGTGGCCACTTCATTTGCCACTGGGAAAAGCGAAGACTTGTCTAGTCAGCCGCCTCGCTCTCGTAATGGTATGAACGGCCCGGGCGCGCTTGGGAGATTTGGTGACTCCCGAGAACCACTCGAGCCTACTTCAGAACTACTTCCCGTTGTTCCTCCCACGGCACCGCTTCAATCGGAAGGAAAGCCACCGCCCGAGAGACGACGTCCGCCAATGGACCCCTCCCGACCCCAAGACCGCGATCTAGTTCCTCCACCCCTGAATAGTCCGACAGCAAGGAGAGAACCTGTAGCTCCACCGCCTAGAAGTAGTGATAGGACGTCGGCTAAAAAGGATGCAGCTCTTCAGCTTCCAACTCCTTCTCCGGGGGTTTCACCTTTAGACAAGTCCAGCTTCGAGAGCGTCAAGCCCGAACCAGCTCCGGAACCAACCAACACCTCCACTACTTCATGGCCAGTATCTCCTGCAGGTACTGTCCCCATCCCTCAGCCACCCCCCGATGCCGAGGAAAATTCCCGGCCAGGGTTGGGTCCCATGATCCGACAGAAAAAGTCAAAGGGAGACATTGCGGGAGCACTGTGGAAGGCTGCGTCGGCGGCGTCGGCTTTCCGCCCTCGACCCGGTGGTGCTGGAGAACGTCTGCGTCAAGCGCAGACTAAGATTGAAGGGCCAGACGGCGTCACCGACGTTGTCCCTGCGCCGCCTCGCCCAGTCACCCCTGATATGCCTAAGCCACCGGCTGCTCCTCTAGATGCATCAAATAAAAGCCCGGTGCCTACACCAAAAGAGACGTCGGCATATGTTCCAGAGGTCACCCTAACCATTCCCAACTCTAACCAATCAACCAGTGTTGAACAAACCAAAGCCAAGGAGGCCAACGGCGAGCCTCCAAAAGAAGCACCGCGAAGGTCTATCGTGACGGGCAATGATGCCAAGTACTTGCAAACTCTCGGCCTGGATCCAAGTCTTCTTGATGACAGGAGTGAGGAGTTTGGCAAGTGGCTGGACTTTGTTGGCTGGGTGCCCGGACAGGGAATGCGCTCTCACTCTGCAGAGGAGATAAAGGCGGATCTTGAACGGGAAATCAACAGAGCTCAGGCTGGCGGTTGGCTCGCCAGGTTCAAGGAGGAAGACGACCGAGTCGAGGCCATCAAACGAGGTATTGATCTCGCAATGGGAGAGTGCGAAGAGCTGGACAATCTTCTCACTCTCTACTCTGTTGAACTTTCGGTAAGATCAACCAAGATGAGTGTGTATTCGGGGTCAATTTCCCTTCAACTAACGAATGCCGGTAGACATTGTCTGAGGACATCACTTATATCGAGGCCCAAGGCCAGGGTCTTCAGGTACAAACTGCAAATCAAAAACTCTTAAAGAAGGAATTGGAATCATTGCTGGAGACATGCGCCATCACATACACGGACCTGGAAGCCTTGAGACTTTCTCCTTTGGACCATTTGTTGGGCCTAGAGGAGGTCGAGGCGGCCCTGGCGACACTTTTCAAGGCCATGATCAAGCTTGACCCGTCACTGGGTGATGCTGAACCAATGCCGAGTGCGACATCACCCGTCGACCAGGGCTCAGGACTCAACACTGACTACGGCAACATGCGAATCGTGCAAGAGAAGAAGGAAATGTATCTCCAGGAGAGCGCAGTCTTTGTTCGGCGGTTAACAGAGTTCATGAGCCGCCAGTTTGATGAGTCGTTTGCTGGCTCAAAACGAGCCCTGGAGGGTGCTCTCTCCAAGAAGGTGGATGCCGCCCACTATGACGCTGGCCGAGACTTGCTCTGGAAGTACAGTCCTCTGATGCTCTACGCACGAGATGTTGATCTCGACGGCTGGAACCGCCTCATCCAGATATACCAAGACAAGAGCCACCCGTTGTACAAGGGCCAGTTCCAGAATGTCATTAGTATATGGCGCAAGAACGCGCGCAAGATGACTGGAGAGGAATCTGAATTCTTGTTTACGTCGCAGGTTGAGAAGCAGCAAGAAGGTGTCGCAACAGCGGCCAGGAAGATGACAGTGAAGCGTAGTCAGACGTTGGCCAGGGCTCTCCGATCACCACTGACAGACAACAGCAATAAGTCGAGCGCAGAAAAGTCCCCCACCACAGACAGCAGAAGCTTCCCTTACGAAGTGTTTGCTGGCGTGCTGGACGACCTCCTTCCGTTGGTTGAAATGGAGCAAAACTTCATCATTGACTTCTTCCACGCGACTACGTTGGAACAGGGCGACTTTACCGATATCGTCGCTGTCAATGCGCCGCGAGACCGGCGCGGAGGGGATTTGAAGCGTCATCGTCTCATGGAGCCAGACCGTGACTTGGCTCGTAGGGTGACTCGTTCCATGGAAGTCATCTTTGCCTTTCTCGAGTCAGAGCTGCAGCGACTGATGGAATGGGTGATTGCACAAGATCCATTGTAAGTTGCCCCCCTTTGTGCCAACCAGCTGCTTTTGATGCTCAATACATCTGTAGGCAAGGAGTTGGTGTTTTGGCAGTGCTCGAAAAGAAACTGTCGGAAATCAGCCAATCTAACCAGGATTATCTGAACACGCTGTTGCAGAAGCTGCACAGCCTTCTGGAAGGCCGCTTCAGCAAGTTTGTGGAGGAGCAGATCAGGGCTATTGAAGAAACAAAGGTCAAGATTAACAAACGAAAGGGAGTCATTTCCTTCTTCCGCGTCTTCCCAGCCTTCATGACGGCGGTGGAGAACATGGTGAGCGGGCTTGACTCACACATGGCACTTCGACATATGATTGACGGCGAGTACAATCGCATCCTCAAGTCCATGTTTGACTCTCTGATGGTGATTGCTCGGGAGCGGCCTGCTGTTGTAGGCGTCTCCAGCGGCGTGGCGGATCCAGAGGACAAGGAGGCGCTCAACTTCCACATCCTGCTCATCGAAAACATGAACCACTTCCTCGAGGAAACGGATACGCGCGGCCTCGAAGTGCTGGAGGAGTGGAAGGACCAAGCCAACACGGAGTATCACGAGCACATGGGCATGTACCTCAACGCCGTGATGCGCAGGCCCCTGGGCAAGCTGCTGGACTACCTCGAGAACATCGAGGCCCAAATACAGACGGGCAAGTCGCCGACGGCCATTGCCAGACAGCCATCCAACGACAAGGCCGTATTCAACAAGATCCTTGGCAACTTTGACTCCAAAGAAGTGCGCAAGGGCATCGAGGCGCTGCGAAAACGCGTCGAGAAGCACTTTGGCGACGCCGACGACCCCGGCCTGAGCCGCGCCCTGGTGGTGAAGGTGACGTCTGAGTGCGAGAAGTTCTACGTCGATGTGGAATCCAGAATCGGCCAGGTCACCACGGATGTGTACGGAGGCGACGTACCGTTTGAGTGGCCCAGAGCAGATGCGAAGCTGGCTTTCAAGTAACGGTGACAAGGATGGCGGAGGCCGCTCTATTTATACTTGATGATGGGGAGCTTGCATACGATGGCGAGGCTTTTTCTTTGAAAAGACACAGGGGCACGAGGCATGTTGGCGTCTACGAACGCATGTATACTACCATGGCAGATGACATGTGCGATGCAATGAAACAGGTGTCTTTTTTTCTTTTCTTTTTTGCATTTTTTTTTTACGTATGGACAAACACAGGGTTAGGGTTGTGTCTTTAAACATGTGGTTGGCTTGGCCCGACGCGTAAATTGAGACGCGTTGGGCAGACAAGCTTGGCCCCGCACGGACCAGATCATCCCTTGACATGACGGCTCGAGTTGGGATGAAACCACGACACTGAGCTCTCTCGCCTTGCAGTTGATGTAGCACAAAACTTGATTGCGGCTCCTGCTTTGAAAGCTCAAACTCTCCAAAACTGGCGTACGCGGCCATGGCTCCCGAGACACGCTCTCGCGGCGTTCCTCCCCCAAGCCGCGTGTACAACTCGTCGCCTGCGCTTCAACAAGTACAATTCCCCGCGCGACGAAGGAAGATCCGCCGGTACGCAGACTCGGACCGCCCGAGCCTGAAGCAGCAGACGTTGACCCAGATTGATTTTGTGTCCAGCTTCGAGGAAGAGGACGGTGTGGCTCTCAGCGACACGGATGACGACATCAAGGGCGGAGAGGACTGGTCGGAAGACAAGGAGAATGTGAATCCTGGCGTGGCGAATAATCGGATTGGGAGGGCCTTGGCAAAAGGGGAGGAAGAGGAAGAAGACGACAGTAATGATGACCATCAGCCGGCGCCGAGAAGCAGAAAGAGGGCTGCCCCTTCCACCATTGGTGGCAAGAAACGACGGCGGACCATGGGTGATAATACAGACCAAGTTGCCAAACACGGCAAGGAGGATAAATCCCGAAGACGGACGCTGGGCGATGTGTCTACTTCCTCCAACTACCACACGCAGACTCTCACGCAGTTCTTGGGTCACCAGACCTCCTTTGTTGCAGACTCGGACGACGACGACGACGAACTGGACCAGGACGTTGGAGATGATGGATTTCTGTCGTGGCTAGGCGAGCCCGGAAGCCCGAGTGCCGGGCGTGGCAGACGAGATTTTTCATCGCCGGCCATGAAGCAGCGCCATGACGCGGCTGCTTCTGCTGCTGCTGCTCCTGCTGCTGCAAAAGATGCCGTCCTGTCGCGTGAGGATTCCGTCATCCCCCAAACACCCGCCAAGAGGAACACGACTATCCGCTTCGAGATTCCATCTGGGGGCATGCAATCGCCTAGTCAGAGAATGATTGACCGCTATGGAGCGCCCGGTCAACAAGAGTCGCCGGTGAGGAATACCTGCTCACCTGCAAGCCCCCAGCTTGCCACGGCCCGCGGGGCGGCAAAGCAGCCCGAGCTGGTTATCAAGGACTCGTATGGCACCGAGGATTGGACCACGCCGAGCAAGAGCCAGAGGGCAAGCCAGAAGGCAAGCCAGAGGGCATCGCAAAAGACAACGCCAACACCTGTGCGTTCTACTTCCGCGACACCGTCGAAACTCAATCCTGCTGGGGATATGCACACGCCATGGCCAAAGAAGGCGGCCCTGGGGGGAGTTTACGAGATTCCCGACTCGGATGAGGATGATGACGAGTTTTGCCAACAAGACGATGAGGCAGACATGACACTGCAAGGTGCCAACGTCAAGGAAACATACGCCGTCGGCGCCGAGACGCAGCTCGTTCTGAGCGAGATGGCCCTTGCAACTGAGAAACAAAACAGCGGCCAAGATGGTGTGCCGTGCTCCGCGCAGCCTTCTTCACCACCCGCCAAAACGGCACCATCGAGACCCCTTCGCAAACCTCTGCACCATCCCTCCGCCCTCACTCAGGCCCAGAGCCAGATCTGGGAATCCCAACGCGTGCCCGTGTCCATTCTCCAATCCCTTCCCACCCCATCCGCCAGGTCAGATATCCTCCTACCCATACCAACCACATCCCTCCAAGGCCTGATAACCGGACACGCGCTGCACGTCACCGCGCCCTTCAAAGTCCCCTCACAAGTCGTGCGATTCTGGCTGTTTGAGAAGCGCCTTCTCCGGTACATGGCCCTTGTCGAACCAGGCCAGCAAGCCCCCAGCAGCAGCTCCTCGTCCTCACAGGGCCAGTGGCAATTCTTCACCCCCCAAGTCTACGAACTGAACAACCCCGTCCGCGAAGGCGACATGCGCGCAGAGGGCTGGATAACCGGCCAAATCACTCGATACACGTACCTGCCACCGGCCGTGGTCGGACAGCTGCTCTGGAACCTGCGGCACGCCCTCTTCGCAGCCACGTCCGACCGAGAACCCCCCGAACCCCCCAGCTCTCCTCCCCCCAGCAGCATGACCGTCTCGCAGCAAATCACGGCCCAAATCCACAGCGACCTGGTAGCCTCGTCCACCCAGGTCCCCACCTCGGACGACTTGGTTCCATCCACACCCGACTTCAACGAGGCCCCCAAGCCGCCCCCTGCCGCCCTGGCGGTGACGGGCCTGCACCCTTCCCAGGCCACCACCGCCTCGCAACAGTCCACGCCCGAGAAACACTCCCACCAGGCAAGCATGCCCCCTCCGCCTCCCATATCCAACACGTGCCCAAGCAGCATCCAGTTCATCGAGAGCGGCTCCCTCAGCAGCCTGCCCTTCCCCTCCTCCCTGGGCTCTGCTTCGCAGCTCCTGACAAAGAGCCAGATGCTGTCGGATAGCCTGCTACGAGACGACGCTCCGCCTGAGCAGCCTGAGATATGGGACTCGGACGACGACGAGCTTCCATTGTAGTTTGTCTACGTACCCAACTGACTTACCCAACTGACTTTTGTGTGTGTATAAGCCAAGTGGGAAATCTGGTGATGGATGGTATATATGGGGCTGGAACCAAGTGGCAACAGACATTTGTGTATGAAGTTTACGATGGATTGTTCGACATGGCGTGTCCCTGCTTGTAATACCTATTCAATCTTTCCAATTCATGACTGGTCCGCCCGCCAACAATGAACCACTATGCCCTCTTGCCTGATATCTTGCCGAAACAACGAGCACATGACTTGTCAAATTGGCCAATAACCCAGTACAGCGTACCCGGCCATGGATGCAATACAATACATCTTGTAAATGAAAAAAAAAAAAATCAATTTCTATCCCTAACCACCTCGGCTACCCATACTTCCCCGGTCTGTGCTTCATCACTCTTCTGGTACAATACGGAACAATTTGAATTGTATTCAGAACCATCCCGTCCAAACTTTGCTCAAGGAAAATAATGTTGAAATCCGGCACGAGCCGCAAAAGTCCCGCCAATGCGATAAATATTCACAGGGGTTTAATCCGTCTATCCATTTTCCTCTCCGTCAACTTCCCAAGACCCACTATTTACTTTCCTCATCATGCCATTAAACGCGTCAGTGATTTGTGAGAATGCTTCAGATGTGTATTACACAAAACGCCGGTAGTTTTCGGATTGGGGAGCAAAGAGGTCATGACATGATCATGTGTAGTTTCATTCATGTTGTGCCAGGCCCTCATGGCTGAGGTTGCCGTTGTTGCATGTGAAGTCTTGTCGCAAGGGTAGTTATGTACGTTTTTACGACAGGTGGAAGGCGCCTTGGCCTTCCTTCATTGCCTTGTATAACTGCTTCTTCATTGTCCCGATGGTAGTGTAATCGGGCAACTTCAAATAATTGACACACGTCATGACGCTCGGAAGGTAGTCATCAGAGGTGTAAGGGTGTTCGCTGGGTTTGCATACAACGGTGAACATCGGAGTCAGGCTTCGGAAACCTGATGCACCTGTTAGCTGCTACCGGGAGAAGAACAAGGGCTTCGCAGGAAAACTTACCTCCAATCGGAAGCTTAGGACTGCCCGTAGTAAATTGCAAAAAGTCCCGGCGCTGCTGCGCATCAAACTCGCTCATGGTCTGTAGCAAGTTCTTCACACTGCGGCTATCCATGTTGAAGCCGTGATCGGCCTTGATGGAATCGGTAAGAGCTGAAAGGTAAAAATCGCGTCAGCCAGTGTCCATCAATACACGGTTGCGACAAAACTTACTCTCAAGAGACCAATCCTCCTCGACTTTCCCAAACAAACTCACGAGTTCATCGGGGGTGAAAGCACTCAGCGCAGAGTAGGGGAAAACCTGTGAAAAGCCGTTTCGGAAGGCGTCCACTTGCTGACGTACACCAGACCCGAGGGTTACATCAACGACCTTTTCCAGATAAACGTCCACATTCTCGATTGTGACACGCTTTTGGGATCCATTGTCCTCGAGTTCAATGTTGGGGTACCCGGGCAAGGTGAAGTCCAAACACAGGTCATCCAAGCGAACGTTATCGATCACAATGGACTCTGTATCGGCCACTTTCTGAGCGGCCGTACGGTTGGGATTTTCGTCGATTTCCTTCTTGGCCAACGCGAACTTCTTGATCGTCTTCAAAGATCGAGAAAGACCAGGGTCGACCACCTTCACAGCGCCAAGGGAGGGCCTGATACCCGTAGTTGGGGCATCTCCGATACGGAAAAATATTGGGTTGAAATGTATATCAATGATACGAGAATCAATCATTGACCGCGCAACAAACTTGCCAAGCATCCTAAACAGATGGAGAATCCGCTCCCCATTTGGTGTCGAGAGCTCCTCGTGGCTCAGAGGTCGGGGAAATAGACCATTCTGGCTAGACACAAACTCATCAGATCCGACTGAATCCATTTCACGCCACAACTTGAGCTTCTTCTTGGAGAATTCCTTGGATACTGTCGAGTAAAACTCCAGGGTTGGCCCCAGGCCGGTGCCAACTTCCTCAAAGTATTCGACTTCCAATATACTTTGAGAGGCTCCATATAGATCCATGACCTTGAGAGCCGACTCAAGAATCTTAAGTCGAGAGATGCGGACCTTTTGCCGTTGCAGCCGACCAAGGAATGGCCGGTCATGGTTGCGATCCCTACGATTATCCTCAGACTGAGTATTCTGCCACCTTGCCATCGATCGGGCATATCCAAAGGACGTGGACTGAAGGAAGAGGTGCCTCGTCTCAAAGGGGAATAAGAATGGGTACAGGCGAGCCAGGTCTTCGGACCAGCCGGGGAGACAGCTGCTGGCCACAATCAGAGGTTCCTCCAATTGCCTGTTCAGCTTGGCTGTCAACTTTGTATTCACAAATTGGGATAGGGGTTCAACATTGAGGCTGATTGAACCATTGCTATTCTCGGTCAAGACATCTTCGATATTGGCGTTCAGTTCATGCAGAATGTTGAGTAAGCGAAGAATAGAAGCTGTGACTGGATTCTTCGCCAGAGAGGCGGGGATACCATTCACCGTCTCTGCTTCACTGTCCGGGTTGCTACCAAACAAAGCAGGCTCCGTGGTAGGTGGTCCCGGGACACGGCGAAACTTGATAGGATGCGTAGCCGACCAGATGCTGCGACTGACGAGCTCATCAGAGGTGGAGGTAGATGTATGAACAGCTCGATAAATTGTAGTCTCGTTCGGAATCATTTTGTTGTCGAGGCTGAATTCAATGTGCCAATCCTGAGGCACTGCTTGAAGAGCCGAGGCATACGACATGGGCGGTCTTGACGCTGCAGGAGTTGGCGTTCCCTGCCCCGAGGATGGGGGTGGCGGAGGATGTCCTCCCAGAACAGCAGTAGAGTTACTGCCGCGACTGCCACCCAGAGGAGCTGAACTAGACGGTGTGGCAACTCTCGTCCCATCATCCTTTCGAGCGGTTATCTTGCCACCAGTGGCCACTTCCAGGTTCACGGCAGAAGGGTCTGAGCCGTCACCAGTTGGGTCTGCATCATCCATATCCTCGTCAAGTTCGCCCACAATAGCATCTAGGGCATTGCTATCCTCCAGGTCATCGTCGTCGGACATCTGCTTCTCGTCTGCACACTCAAGAGGCGTTTGGACATCCTCCTCGGTTGGTGGAGGTCGTGACAATGGGGTTTCTTCTGCTGATGCTACTTGGCGTCTGGATGAGCGTCGCAGAAGACCTTTGTCATGGGACGGGCCAGCTGACTGACCTTGTGGGGTCGCCGGGGTGCTAGGCTCTGGCAACGACCGATTTTTGGATCTTCGCGAATATCGGGAACTTGACGAAGTAGAGCTGGCTCCAGGGGGTGGGGGTGGAGGCGGAGGAGGCGGCGGCGGTGCAGAGCCGAATAGCGATCTTTCGCCAAATCTGGCGCCAGCGGCGGCAGCTGCGGTGCTAAATTGCAACCCTCCCATACCAGCAACAGCAGCGAGTGCTCTAGACAGGCCATCTCTACGGCCAATCGGCGGTCGTTCTGCCAGGCTTATTCGAGGTCGAAGATAATCGTCCAATGACTTGAAAGTAGCAATCGCGTGGATTGACACCATGATATTTCTGTACGGCCGAGGAATATTGGACTCGTCGTCAGCCACGAGTCGAAGTCGAATTTGTTTGCCCAACATGGATGCGGGGCTGCTTCGGTTGCCATCAAAGGTATTGTGATGGACAGTGAGCACCTCAAAATGCTCCGACCTACTGAGCAAATCTTGCATCTTGTGTACCAACACACTGAAAGGTGTAGCAGGCGAATCTGCCGTTGCCGTCTTCGGCTTTGACTTGAGTGAGTAACCCATGAATACCTCGAGGAATGTGGACTGAGCCGATCGCGCAAGTTCCTCATCAGGGTTGCTGAAGATATCCAGTAAAGACTGCACCAGTCCAGATGCCAACAGCTCTGCGCTGGTGACACTCTCAAGAACATCAGAATCAAAATAGGATGCAAGTTTTGAAAATAGTTCCTTGTCTTTCTGCGTCCCTCCAAAGGTGGCAGATGTCCGTTTCAAATAGTGTGCTTCCAACTCTGCAGCCAATTCAGACAGGTCATTCAAGATGAGCATGGATCTGTTCTTCATGGTTTGGGCATGGTCTCCCCTTTCGTGTGTCTCAAGGAACTTCTTGGCGACGTCTCGGATTCGAGACGTCATCGAGTTTGTATCCGATATGTAGCGATGGGGTGGCATGTCCACCGACATGGTAGAGCCACGCGAACTAGCAGGAGACATCTCGCCAGGGACATGCTCGCCATCGTTGTCTTCATCCTCGTCGGCGTCTTCGTCATCATGCTCCTCGTCCTCGTCATCAGGGCCAGAAGAGTTGTCACCATCAACGCCTTCACCCGCTTCTTCATCGTCTTTCTCATGTTCCTCACCATCCAAAGTGCGAGATGGCACCTGCGGGCCATTACCCGAGTCGTCTCTCGAGGAGTCCTTTGGCTTATCTTCGCCATCGCCATCATCATCTTCATCTTCACCTTCGTCATCATCGTCTTCATCGGAGACCTCTCTTTTCGAGATTGAAGAGTCATCTTGAGATGCCAATTTGTTAATCTCGTGAATAACACCCTCTCTGTATAGCTGATATCTATATATGGACTCAAGTCGGCTTACAAGAAGCTCTGTGGCTTGTAATCCTAGGATGACGAGAGAGGGGTGGTCCTTTTGTGAGAGAATGGATGCCAAGAAGGACGCATAAGGAACAGGAACCAGAGCCTCTGTGAGAATATCTTCATCCAAGTTGGACAGCATCTTCAGTTGCGCTGTGAGAACTTTTTGTCGGACGCTTAGATTGACAGTGCTTGAAAAGGCATCTGTAAGGGTGGGAAAGATGATCAAAGCAAAACGGCGGACTTCAGGTTTGCAATCTTCCAAAAGTTCAAGCCGTTTATCGCTGGGGTACCTTCGGCTTCTGCCACCGCTAGAAGAAGGCGTGATGGGTTGCGAAGGCGCATGGAGCTCAACAAAGTCTTCAAGTGCAGAGTCGGAGTTTCGAGGCAAACTCGGCAGTAGCTCACAAATAACGTTGAGGGTCTCCACAATCTGTTCCCTCGGACGGTGGATGAGAGCCTGCATCACAACAACGCTGTCTAGTTTAGAGGCCACATTCTCCGTTCCACTCGGTGGTGACACACCGGTCAGAATCTGATACAGCGTTTCCACAACATTGAGCTTGAAAAGTTCTGCAGAGAGTCGCGGACTAGCCCTCGCAGTGAAAGCTAACACCCGGAGGAACTGCGTGTGAATGCTAGATCCAATGAGGTTCGTAGTACCAGGGACCAGGAGACGCAAAACAGCGCGAAGAAGATCAACGCTCACTAGCTCTTCAAGCTTGGCCGGCTGGTATTTGAAGCTCTCAACAATGCCCGACACGCATAAGGAGGCCTGTTCCACGACCCGTTGATCGCTGCTGCTAAGGACGTTTAGCAGAATGGGCATAACGTCTCTGATGACAGAGAAGGAATCATCGGGGATGTTGCGGCAGCAATTTGCAGCGGTGGTGACTGCGGTTCTCTGCGTGCTTGTAGCAAAAAAGTCAAGGTAGGATAAACATGCTGTCAATCCACCTTCTCTAACGATGTTGGCAGGGTACTCCAGTGAAATCTTCTCCAGTGTGCTCAATGCCTGTTCGGCCAAATCGATGAATGATATTTCAAGGAGCTTCTGGCACAAGACGGGCACAGCTCCACCATAAACCACATTGGCAACACTCGCGGGCAACGCCTCCATAAGATTAGCCAGGCATCGGCATGCCAATAGCATGATCTCTGGGCTTTCTTCCTTGTTCATAAGAAGAACCAGCTCCTTAACGAATGAGTCTGGGGAGAAGTGTCCAGAGAGGTTGTCCTCGTTGGAAACCAGGAGAATTTCGGACAGTTCTTGCAGAGCGATGACTTGGACGGAGAGATCGTCCTCTCTAAGATTATTCAGAAGTTCGCGTAATCGACCCGTCAAACCAGACATCATACCCGTCAGAGCTCGGAGGGTGCTTGACAGCCCAGCTACTGCTCCTCCCGGGCCGCCAAAGCCACCAAATGGGTCGTCATCATCATCGTCCTCGTCCTCGTCCTCGTCTTCTTCATCGTCATCCTCGTCATCATGATCTTCTTCGTGCTTGCCAAGTCTACCATGGTGACTTTTGTGTTCATGTTCGTTGTGATCTTCGCCGTCCTCACCGATGGGATTCTCGACGGGCGGCGAGGGAGGTGGTCCAGGTTCATTATTCTCGTCAGTGCCAGTCATCGCAACGTCTTGGTCAGCAGCACTACTGCTGTCATTCCGCCTGGATCTCCGTGTGGTAGATGTCGGGGTGGAGTCGGACTTTTTACCACGGCTAGATTTTCTGCTCGAACTCATTGGCCGAGCCAAGACCTCGGGAGATTCCACTGGGGAGGCCTGGCCACTGTTGATTTTAGGTTCACGTGTTAGCGCACATGTGTGCAGTAATCCACCGCATGAGAGAAGAGGAGAGGGGGGGGAAGAAGTAATAAACTTTCCAGGTTTAACGTACTCGTTGCCGTCCATGGCGGCAGTCGCCTTTCCCTTCCTTCCAGCTCCTTGGAGAGGGGGATTGAAAGTGTCCTGAGCTCCCTTTGATAGGGGTTCGGGGATCTTTTGTCTCTTGGACCGTCGACCCGAAATAGCAGGAATGGGCGGTGCAACAGGTGTAGAAGATTTGTCGTGAGTAGCAGAGGAGGAGACTTTTCGCTTTCGGTCAAGCTCCAAGGCTGGGCCGGGTGTATTGGAAGTAGAAATGGTCCCGGCAGCAGATGGGGGCGCTAGTGAACCAGTGAGGTGAGCTGCCTGGCTGGCAGCTTGGCGGGCCGAGGACCTAGTAATTCTGGAAGACATGAGTTAATGAAGATGTCAAAAGAAGAGGCTTGCAAGCTCTCATAAAGTGTATGGTAGGTGCAAAGGAGGTGGCCCGGCAACGAGATGGACCAAAACTCGGGGTTCGTTGAGGAGCTTGTGCCAAGTGATGACACTGTCTACCAGCCGCGGATTGAATTTGTAGGTGGGGGATCTAAACGAAGTAAAAAGGGATGAATGGAAATGCCGAACAAGCTTTTGTGGCAAAAAAAAAAAAAATTAAGCTGCCTCGTCTTTACATCAAGGTGACGCCTGCAGATGATTGAGGCCGGCAAATTTCCAGGTTATGGTCGCACGTGAACCGCAAGGTCTGGCCTCGCATAGAATGGGTGAGAACAACACAGCCAGATCAGATGCAAGTAGGAAAGAACACCGGGATGTGAGATGGCCAGGCAGGTTGCATGCAGTGAGTTAACAGGTCCGCCCGCTTCTCTCCGAAAATGAGGATCGACGAGCTCAGAATGCCACCTCATGAGTGAACTGCCAGCCAGGTCAAATTCACGGTACGATCGATTGCTGGGCAATGGATGGAGGCAGCGGCACTGCGTCGAAATTGGCTTGCGTTCAAGGTCCTTGAGCGGAGGTGAGGAGAAACGAAGGTCGAGGCCGAGAGAGTGGATTCAGTGCAGGAAAGCCATGCAAGAATGCTTCAAACATGATGGAAAGCAAGACATGACGAAAGGGACACGAGCCGACGGGGTCGAGAACTTGAACATTGGGGGGGGAACAGGCAAGGTCGCACTTTCCCTTACCTTTGAGGGGCGGCGGCGGCGGCGGTCGCAGCACCAGATGCTGTCGACGTCGACGAGGCAAGTCGCACTTCGTTGTCACCTGCCAATGTTCGTTCTGCCATGCCCGGACTACGCCATCAGGAGGGCAGGCGCGGGTTCGCTGAGAAGCAACGACGGGAAAGGGGAAAACGACAGGAGGGATCCAAAGGTGTAGATGAATATATATGTACGAGGAGTGCCTGAAACAGACAGCCCAGGTATGACGGATGTTTAAAAAGTTTGTGCCTCTCGTCTATGGTCGGGCCGGCCGTTGGGTATTGGGATCGTTGCGAATCGGAGAGAACGTGATGGATGGCACCAAGTGGTCGGTGACGTTTCGGGCTTTCGTTGTTCCTCTCTGTCTACTTTACGCTGAGCGGTGCAGTACCAGTCAGTCCATACGCATCAGATGTTGAAAGTGCAGATCCGACAGCAGGTCCAGGCCGCAGGATGTTGATGGGAATGTGTGATTATGCTGTCGGCAGAGGGTCGTGGGATGCTGGTTGGGTGTGTAAACTGGCGTGTGTCGTTGGGCAAACGGAATGATGGAGGTCAAGTTAATAATGGCCTTGCTGCGAGGCAGGATGACAGATGCGAGGTCCCCAGGTCGAGGGTGTTGGGCTTAGCGCCATTGCCGCTCTTGCCACGGCCCCACAGTTTGGACGGAACATGAAGACTGACATGCTGATGATGATGGACTCAAGATTGTAGGTAATGTCTCCCGTGAATCAACTTGGAACAATACAAATGCGATGCTCAAACACACTTGCAGTGGAGGGAGATGCCATAGCCAACCCACCCTGTTGTCTTGCGGTTTCATCGAACCCCCATGA
The DNA here is from genome assembly GCA_020975405.1 of Keithomyces neogunnii. Lineage (NCBI taxonomy): Eukaryota > Fungi > Ascomycota > Sordariomycetes > Hypocreales > Clavicipitaceae > Keithomyces > Keithomyces neogunnii. The sequence goes on along the minus strand of JAIOWQ010000001.1, from coordinate 6,625,634 downwards.
TGACAACCCTTCAGCCTGAGCTCCCCCCAACTCAGCGACGAATATTTTCTGAAGCTTTGAGACGACAAGGCATGGATAAAGCGCCAGCATCGCACAGGCCCGACAACAAGCAATTGAGAAATGATTGGATGGCCAGGCCAGCGTCAATCATGGTTAGGCTGCCATGGGTAGCAGAGCCTGGTGAAGGTGTCTGCCTGGAGAGGTGATGTAACTCACCAAGCCCATGAAGCTCGCTCTCGTCATCTCATGAATAGATTCTCCCTCGTGCAATAATACTCCTCGAACAATACGGATAATGCTCTTTGCTTCGTTGACCATGACCAGCCATTGTCCCATCAGGCAGCAGCTCCATCCCGTTTTTATCATAGTCTTCACTATTATTCGACTATTCCATGGCAGAGGCCACGGGCCTGATTTCGACTCTCTCTTTCCAATTCCTGCAATCCTGCCACTCGGCAGATTCATCTGCAACTTGGCTTGGCTAGGGTTGGGGAGTTGCAGCCTCCCACTAAAGCGGCGCCGCAACTGTTGACCCATGGCATCTGTGGAGTACCTTGCGGCCGTGTCCTAAAGCTAGCTTATCGGTGGCTTCGGAGTGCACTGTGGCTATTTGGCCCTGGTTGTGTCATTGAGAAATCTAATCGAAGTGCCGGCTTTCGCAAAAGGCTAGTGTCATTTTGGCAATGGGCTTTGGTCTGATTCCGTGGCCAGTCTGGCAACGCAGCATGGTCACGACCAGCGACAAACCCCAAGTATTGACAAACAAACGCTGTGCATCGCACACAAAGTGCTGCGGATTTTTTTTATTTTATTTTTGCAATGCAACCCAAGTTGCAGCTAAGTGTGCCCTGGTCGTTGCGTTAGGGCAAGGTCTGGTCCATTGTTATCGCAACCTCCACCAGCCTCGGGATTTGTAAGGACATCCATCCAGGTGCTCCAATCATGTCAAAATGACCAGTAATGGTGCAATGTTTTATAATACTATGTGAAGACGGTCCAAGCCACCTTCAACTTCAATCACTGCATGAAGGAAAGCAAGCAACCTGACAAGTCATCCTCCCGTACGAAGTAGTGTCAATTGTATCGCATGTTGCCACGGCTGTGGGTGGAACACGTACTTAGCATCCCGCTAAATTTACATGGCTTTAAATGATAAACTGTTTCCATCCTCTATGCCTTTAGCGAATCTTTGCCGCCATCATATTCTGAAACGTCGTACTCATCGGGATACTTGTCCAGCATCTCGCGCAGCTCCTTCATCTGCGCCTTCAGGTCCGGTGTCAAGTCCTCATAGATGTCTTCAAACATGGTCCGCAGCGCAGGCTTCTTCTCCTTCTCGGCCTCTGAAAAGCCCTTGAGGATCTCTTTTCGCAGATCGTGGCGAGCCTCCTTCTCCTTGGCCTCGTCCCAGCAGCCCTTGGCCTCCATCCACTTTCTCAGTCGAGTAATGGGATTATCGCGTCTCTTCCAGTCCTCAACCTCGACACGGGCGCGGTACGCGAACGAGTCGTCGGATGTGCTATGGTGGGAGACGCGGTAGGTCATGCATTCAATCATGACGGGCTTGCCGCCGTCTTGAAGAGCCATGGCCCTGGCCTTCTTGACGGCCTCGCGCACAGCCCAGATGTCGTTGCCGTCAATGCGGATTGTGTCAATGCCATAGCCGATACCGCGACTGGCAATGCCGTCACCGCGGTACTGGTCCAGGGTTGGTGTTGAGATGGCATAGCCGTTGTTTCGGCAGATGAAGACAACGGGGCACGACCTCGTGGCGGCAATGTTCATGGCGGCGTGGAAATCGCCCTCGCTGGCTGCGCCCTCGCCAAAGAAGCACACTGCCACCTTGGCCTTGGAGCTGGGGTCCTGCAGCTTCTGCATTTTCAGCGCGTAGCCGGCACCAGATGCCTGGGGAATCTGCGTGGCCAGTGGTGAAGAGATGGTGTGCTGTGCAGTAAATGTGCTGTTAGCCAGAGTCGCCGGCAATTATGTCGACAGAGGGGCGTGTGTACTCACGATGTTTAATCTCTTGCTGCCATAATGAACAGGCATGTTCCTCCCCTTGCCGGTGTCATTCTTATTGGCAAAAAGCTGCGACATGAACTCCTTTGTCGTCATTCCCCTCTCCTTGAAGAAACCCTGCTCTCTGTACTGGCAATACACGGGGTCTTCGGGGTCCAAAACACTCGAACTGCCCACGCTGACAGCCTCTTCGCCGGCGCTCACCATGTAGAAACTCAAACGACCTTGCCGCTGCGCGTCAAACATGATCAAATCCATGATTGAGATGTAGAGCATATCCTTGTAGAGCTTCACCACCTCTTGTTCAGATATGTCAGGCTTAAACGACTGGTCGACCACTGTGCCATTCTGATCCACAACTCGATAGGTGGGAAGCGCTGTGTACGACTCGGGGTGCACAAAGCCCAGCTGGCTCGTGAAGGCGCTTTTCAGAGCACCCGGGAAGGATACATGGTCGGAATTTGGTCGTTGGGAGACGCTGCTCGCTGCGCGAATGGGCGCGGCAAAGGCGGGTGTCTTGGAGGCGGTTGTTGTTGCCCTTCTGAGAGGAAGGGTGCGGACGAGTCTGGGCTTCATCATGGCACAAGATATCGACGATATATATCTCATGGCCCAACAATTGGGTGCCTGGAGAGAATGACGGCGGATCAGACTAGAAGGAGAAATTGAAGGGCGGTTGTTGCTCAGACACCGAGGGAAAGTCGTTGAGTCTGAATGGTTGTCGACGGCCTGTAACGGCGATGACAACTTGAGCCGACAGAACCCGCCGCAGACATGGACCTGGCGGGCGTGGCTGCCCATGCAGGGATATGTGGATCCAAGCCCCAGGCGCCTTCCCTAACAAGATGCAGCCAGCGCCTTAATCTTATCAATGCAAGGTGAAATTGTTATTATATCTTTATAAAGACAACAGAAGCGTAGCTGACGATACAATGGACCTCCTCAGATATTGATTACCCATGTTTGGCATTTTTTTCTAGTCTAATTTTGCTATCCAGAAACTGGTCAGGTCTTACGTAGAGATCGTCTTCCGCTTTTGACTCCGTTTCTCTGGCGGAATAAGTCTTTTTCTGTCATTTACTCAATCAACCCTTACTAGTAGCTAATTTGGCATCTTGGTGGAAATGACGACAAAGCTCTTCAACCACTTGCGCTAGAAAACATATCGAACGAAGTTTGTGGGTCGTGGGCATGCATTTCGTAAGAGGCGATATTGATTGACAGCTCCAGTACATGCTAAACTCAGGGTCTATTGACCCTAGAGCTTCGTGTCTCTTGCTAAAACACAGCTGTGCTACCCTCTAGCTTGCGACAAGCTTGAAAGTTTGGGCCATGCGGTGATGGCGCTTCAACCAAGTTGGCCCTTGACTGAACAACTACAGTCCGCTGAAGGGCATTCATTAACACCTCGTCGCTGAAACAGTGCAGGAATACATGCGTCTTGTGTACGGCGACTTGGTGGTATCTGTGCTCGTGTTATTCACTGCTTAAGCCGCTTGACAGCTGCCGACGTTTGTTGACGGCTGCAAAACAGTGAAATTCGAGCACCGGCGTAGTTAAAAGTCACCAAAAGTTCATCTGCCCCAGCTTCTCTTTCATCTCGTTTAATAACAATCCACGCCTGACTTGATCCAAGACACCGGGTTTGGTGCCAAACTCGCAGCCACGAGACCGACACAGCAACGCCGCGAAAAAGTCGCATCGACGATAATGTCCCCGGGAGCTAGTCTCGCGCTGCTGATCCTCGGAATCCTAGCCATTGTCGGCATCATCTTCTGGGCTCTCAAAACTAAAGTCGACAAGTTTGTGCAGGATCTGCTTGCACACCGACGCAAGGTCACCGAGGCCCAAGAGGCTAATAGAGATTCGGCGGCAGTTACAACTGCCTAAACGACTCCATTCGGCAGCGTTTGACAGATTTAGAGACCTAGATCATCTAAATAATACTTTTTTTTTATGTTTTTTTTTTCCTCATTTTCTATACTTTTTCATGTCCTCAAGCTGTCCCTGTACCTCGGTACTTCTATACCGCACCGCCACACATCAAACTGTGGCTGTCCCCTCTCCACACCCAACCCAGTCGGCAAACTTCCATGGCAAGGCTGCAACCTCAAAACGATCTTCGTCAGCCCTTTTACACGCCCATCTCTCACAACGCCAATCGCTGAAGAAACAACAATGACAGCCCGCCGAGCTCTGCGTAGCTGCACAAGCAGTTCCTTCCAACCGTCAAGATGTGTCAATCGCTGCATGGCACGACCCTTTGCCACGGCCCGCCCGCGCCAGGAACAACACCGCAGTTCGACAGCTGACCGCGAAACCCACTTTGGCTTCGAAACCGTCACCGAGAGCGAGAAGCAGCAGCGCGTGGCCGGCGTCTTCTCCAGCGTCGCCGAATCATACGACAAGATGAACGACTTCATGTCACTCGGCATCCACCGACTCTGGAAGTATGCTGCGCAACCACCTCCCCAGCACATCTGCATCCAGCTCTAACGCACTGACCATCTTGTTGCAGAGACCACTTCGTCTCGTCCCTCAACCCGGGCGCAACCACGCCCCTCGGCCAGCCGCAGAAGGTCCTCGATGTAGCCGGCGGCACAGGCGACATTGCCTTCCGCATGCTGCACCACTCGCAGGTGCACAACGGCAACCCCAACGTGCACGTCACCATCTCCGACATCAACCCGGACATGCTGGCCGTTGGCAAGCAACGCTCCCTCGACCTGCCCGCCTCGTACCAGTCCAACCTGTCCTTTATCGAGGCAAACGCCGAGATACTCCCGTCCCAAATAAAAGACAACTCGCTCGACCTGTACACTGTCTCCTTTGGCATCCGAAACTTCTCCAACATCCCCGCCGCGCTAAAGGAGGCCCATCGCGTCCTCAAGCCCGGCGGCGTCTTTGCCTGCTTGGAATTCTCAAAGGTGGACCAGTACCCCCTTCTCGATGCCATTTACAAGCGGTGGTCGTTCAGTGCCATCCCTCTTATTGGGCAGCTGGTCGCTGCTGACAGAGACAGCTATCAGTATTTGGTGGAGAGTATCGAGCGGTTTCCCAGTCAGACGGCCTTTAGAGATATGATTGTCGCTGCCGGCTTTGAGGTTTCTGGGGACGGATATGAGAATCTGACTGGTGGCATTGCGGCTATTCACAAGGGAATAAAGCCGTTGTAACTTGACCCTGGCACATGTATAAATGAACTCCTTGTATAATAGCGTATCTAGTTGCAAAGATACAGCAACCCCCCGTCAAACCATTGAACTTGTTCATCTCCTTGCATCGTAACTGTTCTCCTTTTGATTTCTTCCTCTGCCACCGGCAAAGCACCACAAATGCCATCCATCGTCCGTCACCTTTACACGAGTAACAAGAAAAAATTCACACATAACCTCAATCTGACGCACACTTCGACATCTCCCTACACGTTGCAAAATCATTATACTCCCAAGAATCAACGTGACAACTAGACAGACATTTCAACTCCATACAAATCAGATTAAAAGTAAGAAAATAAAATACGGCCCGATTCCGCGACAGCGAAGCCTCGGTCGGCTCAATATCTCATTAGGTACACGTACACAGAAACGCAGTCCAAATGGCGCACCTCGCAAGAGACGCGGCTCTTTTTCCTCCCTTTCCTCGGCCTTGCTCCAGAGCTAGAATCAAATGCGACAAGATAAATGCCAACGACGACTATGGCTCAAGTTCCACGGGTTGGGGTAAATGCGGCAAGAGGGGAGAGGATATTCAACGAATCAGGAGAACATATCAGCGACATTAACTGGCAGCCAAGTTCTCATTCGGCTGGCGTTGAGGGTGCTGCTGCTGGGGATGAAGCACCAGCTTCGCCCTTTATGCCGCCACGTCCGCGACCGCCACGTCCTCGATCGCCTCCCCGGCTGCCTCGGCCGCCTCGTCCACCTCGTCGGTTACTCTCCGAGTCGCTGTTGCCACCTGCACTTCGATATCCGCTGGTGGTTGCACCCCCACGAGCACTACCACCCCAGTTTCCGGCACCACCACGATTGCTAAAGGTCTTGCCTTCTCTGTGCTGGAAGATCTTGACAAGTGGTCGACTTCGATCTTCCTGTGTGCGTGTCTTGATTTCTTCTGGTAGACGAGTCATAGCAATATCACGGTCTTCGGTGGTTTTGAATTGGACAACCTTGTTCTGGTTTCCCCATTTCTCAATCTTGACAATCTTGCTCCTATCGGCCTCGTCAAAAAGCTCACGGCACTGTTCTTCGCTGCTCACATTCATAATGAAGAGTCCAATGATATCAGAGGCAGGAACCTTGGGAGCTGGAGAGACCGCAGGCTCAGGGCCGTTGGCAGATCCGTTAGGGGCGGCTGCAGCCTTGTCAGTGTCTTTATTGCCACTAGACTTGTTGGAGGTTTGGCCTGGCTGAGGAGTGGCGGGCTTGGCAGGGCCAGATGTCGGGGCGCTCGTGGGGGTGCTCTTGGGCTGCTGTGTTGAGGACACCTGCCTGCTTGTAGGGGCTGCAGGCTGTGTGCCAGACGCAGGGGGAGGGGGGGCAGGAGTGTTGACAGTAGGGCCGGTGGTAACGGCTGATGGAGGAGCAGTGCTGGTAGCAGCAGAAGGAGGTGCGGCTCCAGGCTGCTGTTTAGCACCACGGTGAGAAAAGTTGAAGCCCTGGGCACGCATCTCGGTGCCAATGCGCCCATCCTGGATTTCCAAGACAAGATAGCCGAATGCAGCATCAGCAAGGTTGAAGTTCCACATGTTCTTGAAGGCACTCTCATCAACCTGACCCAAAGCAGCCTGACCAGTCACAGGACCACCAAAAGGATTGCCGCCAGCCGCTGTGGTAGGCATCTTCTCAACAATCTGCAGGGCATTTTTGAGAAGATTCTGTTGTGCTTCGTTTTGTGCGATAGCGGGCTCGACCTCGCCCTTGACAGTCTCCCACACGTCGTTGAACGAGGCCTTGGAAGCAGCCAACTTTCCGCGGTAATGATCCAGGGTAGGGTTGACGCTAAATTCATTGTACGAGCTTCCATATCTGAAATGCAAGCCAGCAGAAATAGAAAAGTCAGCCTTGAGTGCAACTGAAAGCTGGTTCAAGATGCCCTCTCTAGCAGGCGATGCATGGGTAATGAAGATTCGAGTTTCGGTAGGGTCGTAAACTCGGTGTGCAGTGTCGACAAGCTCCCCCATCTGTAATAGAGTTGTCCACATAGTACCCTGGCCACCAGCAATAGTAGTCCGTCCTTCTCCATTGTCAAATAACTTATGCATGACAACGGCACCACCCAGACCCAGCAGTCTGAGCTTTACACCACCAATCTCGAGCAACATGGAGCGGGCCTCGTCGATGATATGCAGGTTGTTCACCTTGTACTCGGAGGATCGGAACTTTTCCAGGACTCGCACATCTTCGCAGGCACCCCAGACGGTGTAGACGGGGACTTCAAGCTTCACTTCCCCACTGAGAAGAAGTGGAAGTTCAGAAAGCGGAAGGTCACTGGCCGGGAAACGGGTCTTGACAGGGCCATTGCCGCCTTGTTGGATTGCCTTCTTGACAGGGTCGGGAATTAGGGGCGAGTATTGAGCGACATGCTTAAGGGTTTTCTCGGCAATGCGATCCAGCGATGTGTCGTCATAGAAACCAAAGTCACCGGTGTGAATAATGTGATCTGCGCGAGCTTGCTTTGCGAGTTCGTTGAGTGATCTCAGATTTCCTATTGGGTGCAAGTTGCAAGTCAGCTTGGCCTCCCCGAGTTGTAAAGGCCAAACGCAGATGCTTACCTCGAACATCAGCGATGCAAAGAACTCGAATAGGGCCTGTCTGAATAACTCGTCCTTGGTTCGGTAGCAGAGGAGTGGCGCCTGGCGGTAAGCTGCTGCCACCGTTTTGCAAATAGCCTTGGTTGTTGTAGGGTCGTGGCTGTGGCATGTTAGCAAAGGTCCGAGAGGAAGAAGCCCTTTGTCCCTGGGAAGTTCTAGGTGGGAACATCGCAGCCATGGTAGAGCACGTGGCGATGGTTGCGGTGACGAGGCCAGATAATTTCGTCTTGCACGGCAACTCCTCGAATGCAGCTGATTACAACGATGCAGTGGTTTAGGAGGGGAGGGAAGGGAAGGGTGGACAAAGTGTTCAAAGCCGGTTTGATGAAAGCAAAATGGAGAGCCGTGCAGCATTAGGCATCACCAGACAGGCCTTTGTCAGCCTCTGCCAGCTGCCCGATCTGCGACAAGATTGAATTGGCAGTGCGCGGGTGGGAAGGAGCAAACGAGTACCAGAGGGGGGCAAACTCACAGCAGCCATTCTATCAAATCAAACGCGCTCCGTGGGGATTGATGGGAGACTTCGTAGCTCCAATGCGTACAGGCGGTCGCGAAGAAGGAAGGGTCAAAGGGCGAGGCGCGGCGGAAGATGGTAGGGGTATCAAAAGGATGAGGGCAAGAGCAGAGAATCGATGGACCGTTGTCAAAGGAGGTGTGTGGTGGTTTTCGCAAGCTCCAGATGTCAAGCAACCAAGCAAGGCTGGAGATAATTTTCCACTCTTTTCCTCTTTGACCAACCAACAAAAAGACTGGGTGAACTGGTCTGGTGCTGAACGGCCATACAGCCAGTCCCAGCGCTCGGGAGGCGAGGCTTAACCACATTGGGACTAGCCGAGGAGATGAGATGCGTGCTGAGCGTGACCCCTAACTCACGCTTGCCAGTGCTACGATGACTGTGCCAGCAGGTGTATTTTAGTCATCGTGTCCAGGGGCAGCCTTTCTGTGCAGTGGGTTCAGAGTAAAGTTAGCTCAAGGGCCCCTGGTCCACTCCAGAACAGAGGTGGCGTTGCGAAAACTACCTACCCAGGAGAAGTTTATAGAAGACACCAAACAGTCCCACTGGGGACCGGTTGGGCCGTAACAGCTGAGATGCGGTTTTGGCCAGGCCGAGTCGCCTACCCTATATGATTTCCTGGGAATAATACTCTTCGATTAGCTTTCCTCTAGGTGTCGGGCAATGGTACCATGCGAAAAAAAAAAATGCATATGAGCGCAGAATCTGGGCAGTCAGATACTGTGACTCTTCTGGTGATAGGACCGGCGGTCATGTACAGCTGTTGAGAGACGATGGGTCGAGTGTACCATGTTACGCTTGACACCTGAGATAGGAAGGAGTACACAAAGCCAGGAGCACCGCCTCGCGACAAAGGGTTGTGGCGCGTGTCCCCTGCATGCCGCGGCAGGCATAGACCTTAAGCCCGATACAGTGACTCATTGTTTCGCCGTTGGGCGTCCGTTGGACAATTCTACTGAATTTAACGTTGAGATACTAGACCACTATTGAAGTTATCAATCCGTTCTGTGAGTGATCCTGAAGCCACATTGTTGTGATGCCCCTGTCCTGGTTTTTTTATTAGCGGCTTCTGGACCAAGGCTAGCCCCCAGCGTGCCCCGTCGAGTGACGCCGTGGTGCATTTGGCGCAGCCTCTCCAAAAATGGCCACGTGACAAACCGGATTGTTGCATTTCAGCCCACTAGAGCCAGTCAAGTGGCCTGGAAAAGCACAGGGCGGCGCAGCAACAGGACCAAGACGGCACTAAGGAACCCATTGAGGACTGGCTGGGTCTGGTGGCTCAGGTGGCCGACAACATTGACCTCTCCTTCCTATTTGACGCAGGCTCCTGCACAAGCCCCGACTAACCTGGAATCCATATCGCATCAAGAGACAGGAGACTGAGAGACAAAACGACTCGCTCCGGCATACGCGCCAAACTAAACACCCTGCCAACAGTCGCTGGCATCATCTGCCTTGACTTTCAGCCCCATCATCATCGACGGATAATCTCCTGATCGAAAATCCCCCACTGCTCCGCCAAACGAGCCTTGCCCACCATTCGAGTGATAACAGTTCCCCTCCTCAACGTCCGCGTATCCCCCATGCGACGATAAACACCGTCGACGACAGTAAGGCCCAGGCTCAGGAGGCGTTTGCTTCGCCGCCCTGTTGTCGACAAGTCGGCATTGGCAACTGTTGCTAGTTCTGGTCCCTGTTCCCTTGGCCGCCGGCGGATGTTACGGCTCGATTTCCAAACATACGAACCCTGGGGGTTGGGTTGTGCAAATCCGCCGTTGTAAAATTGCAACGGCATTTCACAGGGTGACCCGACTGCCATTAGTTTGCCCTCGATGATGGTAAGTGTGCAGTTTATGCATTCATGTTTCAGGTTGTATCAGGGGACCTGTCCGAACCTGGACTGCGAAGTCGTGCATCAACTTCAATGTTTGGCACAGGATCCTTTGTCGCTTGATTTTAGGCTGTTTACTAATGTGACGTCTTTGAATAGACCTCATCCCGACCTCGCGACGAAGTCGCGGGTAGTTTCAGCAGCCGCCGGGGTCATGCAAGTCAGCTGTCTATATCAGATCCGAGCCATCATGTCACTGAAGCGATAGGAACTCTCTATGGAGATGAAGACGATTCCGGGTCCGACTCCGGTGGTCGACCTCTAAGTTTTATCGATAGCTCCTCGTACAGTGAGCATATACAACGGCCACTCCATCTTGATTCTCAACACCATGCCCACGCCCGCTCCCGACATCAGCAACAAATGGATTTTGATACACGCAAGCCGCTGACACGCTCAATATCGGACGAACCATATGGGCCACATTCAACGAATGAAGATCATAACGGAAGCCTTAAAAAATCACAAACTCTGCACCTTCTATCGCCAAACCGTCGCAACAGCAGACAATATGAAGGAGGCTCCTTGTCTCCTGGATCGCCAACTCTTTCCCTACGAGACGTTCAAGCCAGTGAAGCTAGTTCGCAATTCCCTCTCACTAACATCGACAATCCAAATGACATTGCTCAGGAACTGAGCAACCTTCAAGCCCTTCGACGCATGTCTATGGATGTTGGAAACAGCATAGATCCAGATATGCCGCCCATGGGACTTGCGGCAATGCCAGTCATCGCCCCATCCGGAAATGATGACGAGAATGACCCATCGAGGTTGCTATGGGTCCCAGCCAGGGTTCATCCAGAACTGGCTCCCAGTGAATTCAAGTCGTTTCTGGAGAACCGGGTGCAGTCGATTAAAAGGAGATCCGGTGAGTCTTTTCTCTCCGCAGAGGGTAGTGAATTGAGTCGCAGCGACTTTGGCTCTTTGAGGCGAAAGAAATCAATGCTTTCTCGACAGATCGACAACTCTGGTGGACAAGGAGCAGTAGGATATGTCGACGGGGCTGACCGGCTCGAGCGCAAACGGTCAAATGCGGGCAGCCAAGGTCATGAATTTAGTCTTGATGAGTTGGTCAAGGACCCTACTCGTGCTGTTCAAAAGTTTGCGCAGGAAGCACAGAGCGCCCCCAGTGGAGAGGAGGGTACATCTGATGATATGCCCATTCTCCCTATGGCTCCTGGAATGGGACTAAGAAGATCAACAAGAACAACTTATCGCAAAGGTGGCAGTCTCAGATCTGGCGATAGAGTGCCATTCTCAAAACGTCTTGCTCAGCGACAGCAGGAAGGTGAACTTTCAGATGTGCCCAATATCCCTCCGAGAGATGCGCCACATGGACACACACTGAATAGGGTACAATCAGAGCCCGTAGCAGACAATTTTTCAAGGCCAACGCGGTCGGTCAGGAGGCAACAGACCTTTGCCCAAGATTCCCCAGCTGGGAACGCGGGCACTAACGGGCCTTCTACAACCGAGGAAGATGTTGTACTTGCACCACGATCGTCTGTCCAAGAGCAGCATCACGTCCGAGCCAGCTCCACGTCAGCTATATCTCCATCCCCAGAAACCGAGCCACAAGATGACGAACAAGACCGCGCGAACACAAAGATTCCAAGGCCGTTTCCCCAACGGTCTTCGTCACAGACTACTGGCCCACCACAACAAGAAGTCACGCCGCACACGCCAGAGGTCATTGCGGAAGACTCTACCAAGTCCCAGTCTAGCAGACATTCTAAGCCCTCATCTAACAGCTATCCCGCCCAAAAACAAGCCCCGCAAGTTCAATACTCGTCAAAAACTCCATCAGCCTCACAGCAACAGTCGTATAACGATAGTCTTGGATCACCATCATCTTCCCTACTTAGTGGTGACTCATCTCGAACTGACAACCTGACGGTCATTCCCACCTTCAACCAACCGGACAAGAAATCTGACAAGAAATCAAAGAAGGAAAGGGACGACGACGCTGGCAGCTCATCAAGCAAATCTGGGAGCGCGTGGAAATGGTTCAAAGGTGTTACTGATGACAAGGATAAGAAGAAAGAGGAGAGCAAACGGGCCAAGGCCAAAGCACTCGTCGACAAAACCTCGGATAATGCTAGGCTGGATGTCATTCAAAACTCAATCGACAAAAGCTCAGCTAAGGGACGCGAAAGCCTTGTACTGGACAGGGACAATGTCGACAACAAGTTGTTGGAAGAGAGAAAAAAGGAAAGCCATCGGAAAAGCGATTCCAAGAAAGACAAGGATGGCAGCATATTTTCATCGATATTTGGCGGCAGTAAACGGAAGGAAGAGAAAGAGAGAGCAAGCAAGAAGAACCAGCATCTTCAAGTCCCGGAAGAACCGGTTTATTACAAGCCTTTGCAACCCGATATTGATTACAACTGGACCCGTTTCCCATTGCTGGAGGAGAGGGCCATTTATCGGATGGCTCATATCAAATTGGCTAATCCACGTCGACCATTGCTCAGTCAGGTTCTGCTCAGTAATTTCATGTACAGCTATTTGGCCATTGTCCAAGCTATGCATCCTCAGATGAACGTGCCGACATCTCCACAACAGAAGCGACTTGAAGAAGAGGCTCGACGCAAGAGACAGGAACAAGAGTATCTTGCGCAACAGAATATGGACGAGCAAGATGCTGACAACAGCTTGGAACAGTACAATTTCGACTATCACAGAGTAAGTTTGCCACTCTTCTGTATAGGCTGCAAATATCGATTATGCTGACGATTTTTAGGCTGCTGTTCAATACGCCGAATCTGGATCTGAGAGTCAGGTGGATTATGTCGATGAAGCCCAAATATATGAAGATGAACACGGAAACGATAACCAGGAGGACTATGGCTACGACAACCAAGATGGCTATGGTCATAGCGTCAAGGATTACTACCAGTATCAAAGTGGTGATTCAGAACATCGTCGTCATGGTGGGGACAGTATGTGGTGAAATCCAACAGACTGCCTCCCTTGCTCCATTTATTTACAGCATCTCTCCGGTACTTATTTTTATTATTCTTTCTGAAAACTTGACATGACTTTCGGTAACATCTTCTCTCGGCATCTTCTTTTACACGGCAACGAAACAAATCACCCATAAAGGAATCAAATACATTGCTTCATTAACGAGGAGCAATGCAGTGGCTGTAACGAACCAAGCAATATTTTTCTAGCATTCGGCGGAGTTTTATTTTTGGGAGGTCTAGCGTAACTTGCAAAATCAAGGAGTTAAACCTATGTCCACTTGTGGCTCTTGCAAAGGGGAGAAAACACCCATTTCCCAATCACCACTTGGGTTCACGTCAAAATTACAGGCACAGCGAAGGCGAAAGTCCTGAGGGAGAGGCGCATATAATGAGTCTATATCAATCATGTCTATTTGGCCTTGTGTAATTTTCTTCCTCTTCTGTTTCAGATCGAAGGGCTTTTGGCAAAGCCAGCTAGCCACATCTGCCATGGAGGCTGCGGATATATGACTTTATTTTCTTCTTCTTTATCCCACTCCAAGTTTTTTCCTTCTCTTGTCTCTGAGTTTGATGTATGATTTAAGGAGGATGGCTCACTGGATACTGTGATCTGGCCTAGCATGCCCTGTTGGTGTCTGGTGGAGCGAAATGCGAGCAATTCAAATTTGATGCATGAAAGAGGCTGGGTTGCACAATGAAGATAATAGAAATGACTTTGACTGTTGTCAGAGCTTAGCTCACGATATGTTTCTGTGTTACTGTCAGATTACAAGTACTATTTTAACCCAAGAGATGACACTGTCTGATGTGTGAGGTGCTTAGTAGTTTATTGTGCGAGTGAGTTATTGTGGTATGCAAGGCACGGGCAATGCCGACTTGGGTGTATGTATTGTCCGTCGCCTTCGAATTATGCACGACGAACCATCATACAGTATAATGGGGGCCACTTTTGCGGACGATACTAAGCATGTATGCTAATAATGGCAAGCTTCTTGGTTAAGAACAAAGAGAATCATGTACAATACAGGGTCTTTCCATTCCTTGTTTTCGCTTCTTCCTGAGAAACCGCCTATTTCTTAGGCTCCTCCTTCTTCTCTTCTGGCTTAGGTGTAGGAAGTTTAAAGGTGTCTGGTCTGCGTTCCTCGCCAGGACCAACCATCTCCCATGCACTGGAACCACCCTCAAAGTTACGGAATGCCTGAGTGAGTTCGAGGGGCTCGGTAACAATTCGCTTCTTCTCCTCGTCATAGCGGATCTCGGTATATCCCGTCAGAGGGAAGTCTTTGCGGAGAGGGTGACCCTCGAACCCGTAGTCGGTCATGATACGTCGCAGGTCAGGGTGGCCGGCAAAGAAGACACCGAAGAGATCATAGACCTCGCGCTCATACCAGTTGGCGCCGTCGTAGAGACTGGTGACGCTGGGGACAGGAGATGCCTCGTCGGCATAAGTCTTGACACGGATGCGGGAGTTGTGGCGGACGGAGAGAAGGTTGTACACGATTTCAAAGCGCTTGTCGCGAGTAGGGAAGTCGCATGCAGTGACGGTGCTCATTTGAGTGAATTCAGCGGCGGTGTTGTCTAGGTTACAAATTGACAGAGTTAGCAAAAGACAGCTCACAATGACGTGGGGTGCGAGACTTCAACAGCAGCAGGGCACCTCAATTGAGCAGATGACAGCATGAGAATGATTGGCATACACTTCAAGAAAGTGAAAACGGGGATGACACCTGAGGGCGAGATGTAAATGGTAAGTTCATCCTTCCAGACCGAGAATTGTTGGATGTACTTTGGCAAGCACCCCATAAGCCAAGATCCGTAGCGGTGCATATTGTCCGACTTGCTCTGGTACTTGTCGGCTGGGTTGACAAGAGGAGCCTTCAGAACTCCAATGTGATCTCGAGGAGCCTTTCGGAGGTTCTCAGCCTCTTTGGGCATGTTGACAAGCTGAGCTGCCGACACAGAAAAGGCGCGGACACCTTGCGCACCGACTGCTGCCGAGGGTCGCAGGGCCGAGACTAGTGTCCGGCTTCGAGCCATCTTTGTCGCCATGGTCGAATGTCAGCCCTGATCGGAGGCCAATTGACGATTTTGATTCCAAGGTCGACACGCCGAGAGGATCGGTGGTGGGTTCGATTGGCGACTCTCCAAATGGTTCTCGAGCAACCACTGGAGATTGGAGAATACCTTTGGTACAGCAAACACCAGACCTGTCCGAGGATTTGCCGGGCACTGAGAGTGACCAGGTGACTAATGGTCAATTTGGGCCTCACCATTGGATACTTTCTAAACCGTTCACTTGGAGCTCTTGCCAAGGGACAAAGGGGACGAAATCACGTGATATATATTTCCGAACTAAGCCGCGTTTGGTCTACTGCAAAGGGAACTTTCTCTTTCAAAGCTTTCTGGCTGATGGATCATCATTCAACCCAAAAGCACTCCTTGTTCTGCATACTTTAGACTTTCACGATACACTAGCGCCTCAATACCCTCCCTCACCCTCCTTGAACTTCCAAAACACATAACAGAAAGGCAACATGGCGCCACAGGATTCTTTTATAGAAGAGGAGGAAGATGTCTGGTAAGGGCTTTCCTAGTCACTGATCCCATCCCGAGCCCAGACGCGCCAGTACTCTGGTCGGTGGCGCTGCGTGTCAGACACTACTGAACTTTGCACATACTAACCAAGTTGTCAACAACAGCCCTCTTTGCATTGAGGAGTTCGATCTATCAGATCGTAACTTTCGACCATGCCCTTGCGGCTACCAGGTTCGTTGACCTCGCCTCGCCTCGCCCTTATGACATCGCTGTTTGCCTTGAGCTGACGTTACTTTTGCAGGTCTGCCAATTCTGCTTCAATAACATCAAAAATAACATGAACGGGCTGTGTCCTGCTTGCAGACGGCCGTACGACGAGAAGACGATAGAATGGAAAGTCGTTACTCAGGAAGAGTGAGTACTGTTACCATGCTCCCATGCTCTCAGGCTTCTAATGCCTTGTATCTTTTTTTTTTCGTTTTTTTTTTTCGCGTTTGATGAAGCTTGAACGGAAACTTACGCATAAAACAGAGTTGCCGAGTTTCGCGCCAATATTCAAAAAAACCAGAAGAAGCGAGCGCAAGAACAGCGGCAAAAGGAGGTACAGAAACGCGAGGCCGAAAAAGAGAATCGCAAAAATCTCGTTGGTGTCCGTGTCGTCCAGAAGAACCTGGTTTATATTACCGGTCTTGCACCCACCGTCCGAGAAGACGAGTTGCTCAAGACGTTGCGAAAACCCGAATTCTTCGGTCAATATGGCAACATTCAAAAAATATCTATAAGCAACCGAAAAAGCCCGGACGGGCAGCATCATTCGCTCGGCATTTATGTGACATTCGAGAAACCTGAAGAGGCAACGAAATGCATACTAGCGGTACACGGGTCTCAGAATGGTGACCGGATATTAAAAGCCCAACATGGCACAACAAAATACTGTTCAGCTTGGCTGAAGAATGAAAAATGCAACAATCCCGGTTGCATGTTCCTTCACGAGCAAGGTGATGAGGAGGATAGCTATACGCGACAAGATCTCTCATCCATGAATAGTATTCATACACAAAGGCCCCTACCAGGCGGCGGCAGCTCATCCCGTATTGTGTCCCGGCAAGCGGCTCCTCAACCGACTCCTCCACCTCCACCTCCTCCTGCAGCCCAGCCCATGATGCGTACCAGCAGCAAAGATGGTTCAGACAATGGTGTTGATTCATCGGCCCTGCCGTCATCTGCGAACTGGGCTAGGAATCCTCAGCGCAGCCGCAGGGGCAGTTACGCTACCAGCGGGGCAGCCTCTAGTCCGGCCATTTCCTCATCTCTACCGGCAACAACTGAGGCTGCTCAGGAGGCTGTTGACGATACTGAAGCTTCTTCCATGCAGCCTGCGACAACGAAAGGGAAACGGCAGCAGGTACCAACATCTCAGATACCTAGTCCTGCTCCAGCAAGGGCTAGTGACAATTCGTCCAAACGCACAGACAGCTCTCTAGTCGCCATGATGAAGACTATGGAACTTTGCAAATGGCCGATCTTTGCTCTTTCCAGTCTTATCGATGATGCTCATCCGCCCATGTTTGACATTCGAGGCGGCGAGAAGCGAAGAGCTATGCGAGAAGAAGAAGAATCTCGAATAGATCAGGAAGACCAGACAGAAGCACAAGCGCCGTCTGAAGGCGAACCCGAAACGGGTGGTAGCCTAGCCCTTGGCGGCGAGCCAGAGGACCGAGAGGTAGGCGGGGATGTACTAGGGTTTGATCAGCGACAGGCCGGCACACAGCCACCCATTCAGCGCGGAGGCGTCGACGGGCTCTATGGCACAACAACAAACGCCTCTGGCTTCCCTCAGGGCTCCAGCAATGTTGGAAGAGCCATGACGCCTCAACAGCTGGCTTCACTTCGATCTCAGGCTGGCTACACGGACCAAATGCCACCCGGTATTTCTCCTCAGAATCTCTTCCAAAGCCAGGGTCATAACCGCCAATCGTCACGGTTTAGCTTCGCCAACGACAATGGCAGCTCTGCTACGAATATCAAGCTTGCTGCCAACCCCAGGATCATGGCTCAGCAGTCGTCTATGATGCCGAGCTCCTTCCAGTCTCAGTCGAGCAACCAGTTCTACGGCACATCGGTGCCTGGACCACCTCCTGGTCTCAAGTCAACAGGCACACCGCCGAGCATGTTTAACCAAGGGTTTGGCGCCGGCTCAGGGTTTGGCGGAGCACACAAGGATACTTCTAACGACCTACTTCAAACACTCATTGGCCGCAATCGAGGAGGCAGCGCCCAGTCTCAAGACGTTGGAAAGCGTGAGTACATGATTTCTTCTTCTTTTTCAAACCAGTATCCACCATCCTCTACCTCCACCCCAGCTCCTGCTTCTGGCCTCCTGGCATCGCTCTACGGCAACCATCCTGGAGCATTCCAAGACTTCGGTTCGAAGCAGAAGAAGAAGGGCAAAAAGCACAGACATGCTAACACTTCCTCCTCGGGGGGGAGTGGCTTAGTAGATCTTGCGGACCCGAGTATCCTGCAGGCGAGAATGCAGCACCAGTCGCAGGGCAATGCCGGTGTCGCCGGACAACAAGGACTGTTCGGTGGTGGTCAGAGCCAAGGTGGGTACAATCCTAACATGATGTATAACACTGCGTACGGACGTTGGTAGTCGAGAAGGACAAGCTCAGAGACCAGGGGCCGTGGCCTTTTCTTCTTCTTTTTTTTTCTTCCTCTTTTGACCTTTTTGCTTTCCCCTTTCCATTACCTCCATCTTCATGTTTTGAAATGAGCAGCCTCCTGCTTCTCTCCTAATGTACTTCTTAATTTGGCTTGGGCGTTGCATCGGCATATTGCGGCACGATCGCCGGAAAAATGGGGGCTGCATTTGCTCTCGGGAGTACGAAGATATGCATATTTCTTTGTTTTAATCAAGCAGGCATTTGCAAGGTTGCGGCAAAATATCCCTTGGAGAGGGTGAGCAGCAGATTTTGCACAGGGGCGTCAGCTCTCTTTTTGTTTTTGTTTCTCTCATTTTGGAAAACGGACTTGCACAACGAGACGACACGCACGTGGCTCTCGATCGTTTACTTGTTCTGTTGCTCTCCGTCTGCCTCGCGTCGGGTACAGGTACAGGCTCGTTGCTCAGTTAGCTTGGAATGGGAGGGTTAAGTCAGGCAAGCCATCATCGTCTTCCACAAGCACACACATCCCTACAATGTACGTTAACAGTTCGCAATACGATGCATGCCTCCAGAGTGGGTAGCATCTTTGGTCAGAATTCAACAATATTGTCTATTCTCTCCAACTCTGCCTTTCACTTCATTGTCCCCCTGTGGAAGACGATGATGGAAGCCGTAACATGACTTGCCTCTGTCTGTTTGTCCCTCATGTACTTAAATCATGTCGTAGAGTCTGATGGCCCTGGTTTCGTCGTCTTGGTTGTTTCTTTTGCCTAGAAGCCCGTTTATTCTTCGGCCATGAGCTAACATGTGGACTGCTAGAGGACGAGCTCCCTTCATTGGATGAAGCCACTAATTCGGTCGACGCGCTGGTTTCCGACGAACCTCGAGAAACTTTTGCTGGATCGGGTTACGCTTTTGATTTGGAACTAGCGCCGTCTGCGCCTCCCGGCTTTGCCATTCCACCTGGAATAGCGAGCTCCCCTTTGTCGACGGCGCTGTCTCCCACGCTGAATCAACATCGCCAACCTCATGTCATACCTGCCTCGCCCAGAGTACTCCCCCCGCCTGGTTTGGAGCATGGTACTGTGACGCCGGAACAAACTCCAAGAAAGGTGACAATGCCTGGTTCGGCGGCGAAAAGAAGCAGCAAATCATCCGCTATTCCACCGCCTGAGCCTGAGCATCAGGCTGTGTCATCGGCGTTACAAGACGAGGATTTCCCTGCCCTGGGCTCTTCACGACCCGCCAAGGCTCGCACCCAGTCCCCGGCCGTTCCAGTCGTTCCAACTCCTAGACCAACTCCGGCAGGGAAGAAGAGCCTTGACAAAACCCTTGACAAGGCAGCTGGCAGCCCTGACCATGCGGCTGTTGCGGATTTGGACACCAATAACAAGAAACTCACGCCCATGAACATTCAGATACCGAGCAAGGTCCCTGCCAGCCAAGATATCCAAACCAATGAACAGCCAATCGAAGCTTCATCTACCTTCCCTCCTCTGCCACTAGCTACCACTAGTTCCCCATCGCCAGTTCATCGCAATGGACCTCGAACACTGCGCGTTATGGCGACGCCGAAAACTACAGAAGCCCCTGCACTGCCCTCCCCGGTGCACTCGGTGGCTTCCAAAGCTCTCTCCAGCTCCCACAGGCCAGATACTCCTGGTAGCGAAATGATCAGTGATACAGCTTCCATCATGTCTGCGTCCGTATCGGCATCTCGTGCAGGATCTCCTCCACCCAGCAAGGTTGGATCTGCTGCCATACGCGCCACTACCAAGAGCCAGCAGCGCAAGCAGCGTAAGGAAGCCCTCAAGCAGGAGACAAAAACCATAGCAGAGACGACAAAGGCAGAACCCGAGGAACACGCGCCCGTTATTGGCCGAAAGAAGAAGCAAAAGAAGGAGAAGCCGGCGAAAGCACCGGCACCTCAGACAAAACCCACTTCACCTCCCTCTCCAATTCCCGAGTCATCCCAAGACGAACCAGTAGAGACGGAGACTGAGGCCTCAAAAGTCAAGGTGGTTGAAGAAGAGGCCGAGACCAACGCCAAGGTGGCACAAAAGAGGGCCGCCAAGGGGAAGGCAAAAGACAGGGAGAAGGGAACGAGCAGAGAACAGCCAGCTTCTACTCCGGCATCCCCCCCGACGGCACCTTCGCAACCGGCAGTGGCCAGCACCCCCATGCCTGTTGTGCCTGTTGTGCCTGTTGAGCCAGTCGAGTCATCCGACCCGGCCGACCGACAGCAGTTTGGACCTGCCTCTGTATTCGCAGAAATCAAGGACTCTCTTTGGACATCGGCTATGGACAGGCTGCAGTTGCTCAAGCCAGTCAGCAACAGCAGCTCGTCACGCTCAGACCACGGTCAAGCTGCCAGCAGCGCAAATCAGTCCGGGTACTGCAAAGATTGCGCTTGCAAATGTGGCGAGATCCAGGACGAAGACCTTGCAGCACTTCGGGCGGGCAAGCCGGTTCGTAAACAATTCCACGCTGACGGCAGCAGGATGCTCATTACACCTAATGGGGATTGCATCCGCGGCTTGACTCCCGAAGAGGAAAACACCTTCCTCGATCTACAAGCGGCCATTGCCAGCTCGGCTGAGAACCCAGGCGCCTTTGTTGCCCCTAGACACCAGCCTGGCAGCGGAGCATTCTCACTCATCAAGGGGCGCGCTGTTCCCAACGGCCGTCCCAACATCTTCCCTGCCACTGCACAGCCCCAGTCCCAGGATCCCATTGGCAAGCTCCAGCGAGAAGATGCCCTCAGCTACATCAACCAGTACGTCCTGCCGCGGCTGAACTTGGATGCTGCAAACATGGGCTTTCCCAAGGGAGCGTCGCCACTTCGCGATGCCGCAGCAGCCAGCCTCAACGCACTGGCGCCGTACTTTTACGGCCCGGATGCCGCTGCTGGCGTGGGCATTTATAGTGCCCCCGACGGCGCTCGCGCCATGCAGGACTTTTCCTCCTCTGGAGGTGCGCCCGTTGCCGACGCTAGCAATATTGGCCCTGCCAATGGTCTCAGCGGCATATCTCTCATGAGCGTTGGGGATGCAGAGGCTCGTCTAGCTGCTGCTCGCAAGGAGACGGAAAAGCTGGAGAAGGGTCTGAATGCCGTAATTAAGCGCAATAGAAGGCTTCTCCTTGGCGGTAATAACTAATTCAACCAGAATAATCGCACTGGATGCATGCGATACAGGCGGCCTTGGCAACACGATTGCAATTGATTCTTCTCAGGGGCTCAGAGGCAGGACATGGTATGAGAGAGGCCCCGTGCCCTTGCATTTGCATTTCAGAGCATGTTGTACAAGAGTTTGCATTTTACCTACACTACTCCGTACGTGCGCTTCACATGTTAACCATGTACAATATGTACCATTGTGTTAGATAAGGAACAACCTATGACATGAAGTTGCGGAATGCAAATTAATTGATGTTATATATTCTTTACTTGTTACTCCATGCATCCAATGACCACATGTGCGATGCATCAGACACTGTCATTGTAAAACAAGCCTTTATGCGAAACGAGAATAGCAAACACGGTAATCTCATCCAGAGACCAGAAGTTCAAAAATCATAGGGTATCTGATCCAAAGTCATGGTCAAAACAACGCCATTCGTCAACTCAGTTGATGGATATTCATGGTGTTTCGGCATCTTCGTCAATCTTGGTTTCCCAAAGCGATTCTTGCAGTCTTTCCATCAATTTGTCTAGAATCCATTCGCTTTCTTCCTGGCCACCCATGAGGGGGCTGCGTATACCCACCCAAGACCAGGTGAGACGGCTATCATTGCTGGGAGGTGGTGCCGAGCTTGCCTCCATAGATGGTCGTGGAGCGCCAGTCGTCTCGTCGTTGTCAAATTGTGGCGCGTTCTCGACCTGGACAGCCTTGCCGTGATGGTGATGATGGTGTTTGTGTTTGTGGGTTCTATGCCGGCGGCGCTTCACTTTTGGAACCACCTTTCGGTGGTTCAACGGGTCCCGTTCGTCTTCCCCTATGAGGGCGAGATACCATGCCCACTCTTCAAAAGTGTATCGTCGTGGGTCTGGCTCCCTAAGATGCTGACTAACATTCTGAATTTCTTTGACGAGCAGCAGATGTAGCTCTGTGCCTGTAGGTAGCTCGTCAAGACAATCTTGAAGCTGTGATAGTGAAGGGCGGCCGTTGGGCGGTTTGGGATCCTTGCAAAGCTTATGCTTTCCTTGACGTTCCTGGTCATCGGCCTTGTGAGCAGGAGAGGCAGAGCTGCTTCTGGATTCATTATGTTGCTTCTCGGTGTCCTTAACGTGCTGAAGATTGAAGCCTGTAATGCCCTCCACCCTTTTGTGTTTTCTTCTCTCTTCCTCGTACTCCCGTATAGTGCTAGTCGCACTACGGAAGAGATGGCCAAACGAAATGCGATTGGCAACATACTTGACATTTCCCGTGAAGCCATCTTCCCCAGGCAAAATTGTAATGTTGCCAAGACGAAGTGTTGCATCTTTGACGAATTTCACAACAGTGTCGCCAGCATTGGAGATCAAGACTGTCATGGTGGGCAGAGCTAGGAGTGACCAGAAAACGAAGAACGACTTGCCGGCATTAGAGGTCGGCGTACGATCTCCATAGCCGATAGTCATGAGTGAGATGAAGCAAAAGTAGAAGCCGTCGAAGTAGTCCCATTGCTGGTATGGCTTTTCAGCACAGACAAAAATGACGGCACCAATGAGCCACAAAAGAATCCACACGCCGCTGGATGTCGCCATTGCCAACCATTTTCTGCGTGTTGATGCTTGTTGTTGGATCTTTCGCATTAGTAAAAATTCCGTTCTCCGGCGGTCAAATTCGTTGCGAGGCAGGTTGGCATTTTCTGCATCCCAGTTGGACACCGTGTCGTCGTCGATGGGGCTCAGAATCTCGTCGTGTCCCCGTTTCGTCATTGTTCGAATAATTCTCCGTCGATTCTTCTCCTCCATTCGAGCATCTAACCGACGTCGTCCGCGTTCGAGGATCATGCTTCGAATGGAGCTAATAACAAGACCAAGGCTGATAACCCCGATGAGAGCATAAGGGATCAAGAGGGCTCTTCCCAGCGCTGTGTCTGGGGCAAAGTCTCCAAAACCGACAGTAAAAAGCGTCACGTCGGCCCAATACACGGCATCTAGGTATCTCCAACCTTCAATGTTGGAGAAGACGAGGGCTCCGAGAAGAAGATACATCAGGAACATGACGGTTTGGAGCATCAGTGTGCGTTGGCTAGGGGTCAGGTTAAAGTCTTTAGCATAATGGCCCGAAGAGGCTCCCCAAAACGTCACAACCATTAGAGAGGCATCGACAAAGTAAAGAATAGCAGCCCATATGCCGTAAAAGAAAGCTTGTGACCAGATGAAGTCCTGGGGAGGGTCGAGCCCATCCTCAAGAGGACCAGCGGCGGTAGCATTGAGGGCTATTAGACATATGGCAGAAATATACCTGTTCGCGACACAATTAGAAGTGAGATAGAAAAATGCCAGGGATGGAATTTGGCATACCATCCAATAATTGTAATGGGTTGAGCAATACTAAAGCGAACTCTCTTGGTCATGTTCAACAGGAGAAAGGCATTGGAGACCAAGGCCATGGCCAGTTGGATAGCATTCACAATGGTGAGCCTGCCGGGGGAACGAACAACGTTAGCTGACTACAAGCGACTCGAAACACCAGACTGCCAAACAGGTGGGACTTTGACCAAGGTTCGGCTCTAGTTCAATGTCGAGCATTCAACGTACCAAGGAGGATCTTGGATGAAGACAGCATCGTCTACACTCTGGCCAGGGACCAGCTTTTGGCGCCATTGCGACCCCAGAGCACAGATGCTGAAAGCCGAGGCAACAGGGCCGAGGGTAGCTGCAATCATAGGGAATGCAGAGGAAGCGAACCACCAGCGGCTGGGAACAAGGTGTGCCAAGTCATTTTGAAAGATTGCCTCACGGGAGCGCTCGTGGTGCAACTGCCGGGACATGTGCTTGCTCAGCCTGTTGTCGGCAGCCGAAGCATGGTGTTGGATAATGCCTCCATGTTGGCCATCATCCATGGCAGGGAATAATGGTCGAACCGCCTTGGTTCAACAAAGTCGAGGCTCGCGGGCAGTTGAGGCTATCCGTATGTGTTTGAGGTGTTTGGGGTGTTTGAGGGAATATGTAGGCATGCAGGGCGGTAGGGAAAATGAACAGAGTCCGGTATGGCGGATCTGAAGATGAGGCTTGTCGTTATCGCCCAAGTTGGACTCCAAGAAGCCAGGAGCCAGGAGCCAGGAGCCAGGTCGAGACAATGGTCCGAGGAACAATATACAACAAGGTCTTACGATATAGGAGCGGTAAGAGCGTGCAACGGAAACGCTGCCTCTGTAGGGAATGTAGGTGCCGAGGGAGTAGAGAGAAGATAAGATCATGGACTGGGAGTGGAAGAGGGTGGCCGCCTTCGATTGCCACCATCACCACGCCTCGATGGCCGGAGGCTACGGGGGGGAAAATGCGGTGGTGGTTCTTGACCTTGGTGAAGCAGGCGCCATTGACGTCGTGGTTGGAGCTGATCCCTGATTGGCCTCCCATATCTTGAAGCTAGGGCCCGGTTGAAGCCCACCACTTTTGGCGCTATTGTCAAACAGCTATAAGTGCATCGATCGCCTAGATCTTAGTAGCCCCCTCCCCCCCCCCTAATTAGATCCACTGAACTCAGCACATGGCGGAGACCAGCCACTGAGGCATTCCTACTGTCTGTCAACTGACCAATTGCCCCGTCCCTTTAAACCATGATCGCATCGTGCTCCGACCGCCAGCTTCTTGCATGTGCATGTCCTCTTCATGTTCTGTCTTGTAGCCAGGATTTTACTGCGTCGCACCCTGCACCGCCGAGCTCTATGCTTTCGCGCTCCCGCCCTGCCTCAACCACCTGGACTCTTTCAATTGCTTCGTCGACGCGCCTGTGCACATCTTCATCCCATTTGCTCCGCTCCTTCAACTCCACCACGTCAATACTTCGTCTCATTAGTTCCGCCAGTTCTGTTGCCTGTGCTTGAAAACTGTGGCCTCCTGCTGCCTTGGAGCGTTTCCTCGGCCGTGTACTCTTGGAGACAGTGGTTGACTGTCTCATTGGTGGTGGTTGGGCCGTGTCGAACAAAAGAAGTGCATCGGGAATCTTGAGCGTCGATTGCCTTGGCGGGAAAATAAGGTGCGACTTTCGGGGAGCTTTGATGGGCGTAGATG